>BDUI01005709.1:69903-84364 GCA_002335545.1 Apodemus speciosus
TTCCCAGGTACAGATGCACCACCATGCTTGGTTGTAGTTTTAGAAATAGCAAGCACTGCGCCTTCTTTAACCCTGCTTTTTTTTTTTTTTTTTTTGCTTTTTTTTTTTTTTTTTTTTTTTTTGGACAAGGACTTTCGATGAAGTTTAGGTTAGCCTCATAGTCATGGCAATCCTCCTGTCTCAGTCTCTGAAGATCTTGAATCACAGGCATGTACTTCCATACTTGTCTAGTCCTGCATCTTAATGGGATGTGGAGGCGGCTCTGTAAGACAGTTCTGTTCCTCTCTCTTCACATGGAAAGAACTGGGGCTGAGCAGCTAACCACTGGCCTTGTTTGCTCCACGCAGGGTACAACTAAGCCTGACTTTTCAGTTTCCAGATCAGTGTTCAGGGAGTGTCTCTTTGTCGCTTACACCTTGGGCATGCCTTGCTTTGAATCTTTCTCTGATAGGCTATTGCAGACTAGAATACCCACTCTTCCACCCTTTGGTCCTCGCCTGTTAACTGCAGGCTACCTTGATTGCCCTAGGATACTCAGGAAGTATGTCTGAAAACAGTGCCATGGATTCCAGGAAATGTTGGGTATATTGTTTTATATTTGGGCTCAAAAGTCCCTTGCATCAATAACTTGCATCATTTTAAGAACTTTTGGAAAAACTATGGAGTTCTTCCTACTTTTACCCTGCCTTTAATTCAAGCTAATGGAATTGTATTGAGTTAGAGGCAACAGTTAAGCCCTGGTCCCCAGCAAGTGGGAAGGTTGCATTAATAGATTAGAGTTAGTGTAGTAGGAGTTGATACTGTGGGGACAGGGAAGTCAGCGGCAAAATCCAGGAAGGGGAGAGCTCGGCAGAGGCTTGGAGAAACAGTGGGTTCCCACAGAACGCAGGCAGCATGGACATGAGGGATTGTGGAGGCCCCTCATGGAGCTGGCTGTGGGGTGCTGGGGGACAGGTAGGGTGTAGAAAGTAGAGAGGAGATGAAGAGATAATCAGAGGCCACAGACTTCTTGCACATTCCGGAACTTCTCTGTGGGCATTCCACAGGCCAGCAAGGATTTGGGGCAGGACAGGGTCAGCGTCTGTTTCAGGAACCTCAGTTTGGCAAGGGATGAAAGGCCATGAGAGAAAACACAAGAGAGGACAGTGGTGCCAGTGTCTGGGTGAGGATGGCTGCAGTCCTGGAGGGTCATCATCCTGGGGAGGACCAATGCCGTATGGTTAAAAAACGCCCAACTCATTTAATATTAGTGATGGCCACACGTTTGCGAGATAAAGAACAAAACAGCCTGTTCCTGCAGACAGGGAGGGGATGAGATAAGGCGAATGCCGCCTGGCTGCTCGCACGAGGGCCTTACTTAAGTCTGGGACAGTCCCACAGCTTGGTTTTTAAGGCCCAGTAGGAGGTCTGGGTGTGACTTAGTGCCAGTGGAACTCACTTGTATCTGTGTTCACATCAGTGTGTCAACGGTGAGGAAGGGGAAGGCCCAGGTTTTGCGGTTCTTGTGTATTCTTGCTCCTCTGCAGTCTCTGATCAATGAATTCGGTCCCATTACCAACATCTCCTGGTAAATGGCCATCAGAGAAACAGGAGGGGAAATGACCTTGAATCTGTCATCAAGACTGGTAAGGCTGACCAGTCACACGTACCTATAGCCAAGAGTATTCGTTGGGTTTGGTATGTGGATGGCTGAGTCCACARAGCAGGGACGGAAAATGAAGCTGCTCGGGCTTGGTTGGTGCTGGCCCATGACATGGAGGCGACCTGGGATGCTACGCTGACAAAGAGTCTGAGGTTATGCTTATACGCATGGGCAAGAACACAGAGGAAAGGTCCCTCTGCTGGGCAGATGAGCAAGAGAGGACATCTTGGTGGGTGTGTTGTGTAATCTTTTCTGGGTTACCCTTTATCTTTCTGCCTCCTTCAGCTCAGCCTTAACTAGATAAGCCGTGCTGATGCTTATGAGAACCTGTCTGTCATGGATGTCTGATGATGTTCTATTGAATTCCATACACTAATGCAAGCTCTCTTCCCGGACAGCAATGTGGCATCACATATCCTGATGCCTTACCCTCCCTTATTACATTGTTAGATTTGGGACTGGGGTTCAACACATCAGAATCAGTATGTGCCAGGCTTCCTTCGCGGCTGGGCCCGAAGAGGCACAGAGTAGAAGAAACAATGGCCATTGGTCTTTACGTTGTCAAACGGGAGCGAGTTGACACGCAGGGTTATCGGAGCTGCCAGCCCAGCTCCCTTAAGCTTTCAACAGAATCACCAACAAACCAGACTTGACTGCCAGCCTCTAGGCCAGCTGCTCCCTCAACCTGTGTCGTGCCTTTGCATGGCTCGGGTCCTGGAACCCTGACCAGGGATGGGGCAAGAATGAAGAAGAGACAAACGTGGACACACAGCTATGCTGGGGTCATGTGACCTGGGCTCTCAGACGGAGAAGCTATGACTCCCCAAATGACGGGTGCATTTATTACATACCGTTGAACAGGAAGACAGGTTATTGCATGCAGCTGGACCAGGAGGCAGGGCTGTTATATACAGCTGAACCAGGAGGTGGATTTAGCTGATCTCAGTAGGAGCCACCTCTATAGGGTATCAATCTTCAGACTGTAAACACGGGGGTGGAGCTATGGTGGTCTTTTTCTGCACAGACTATCAGCAYTTACACTAGGACCCAAGGATGGCTTTCCAGTCCCTCTGAGCCATACCCAGGGAAGACTTTGCCACCCCCATAGTGTCAAGGTGTCGATCTGTGACATGGCTGTGCCCTTAACAATACACATTCCTAATACGCAGGGGACTTACTCTCTACGCCCTTGCTTCTTTTGCTGGTGTAAGTGCTTTTCCACCTCTGGTTCCTCCTGGCTCCCCCCAGCAGCTGCTCCCTTCCTGTTTGGGATCTCTTGCGCTAAATCAAGACTCGCGGTTCTTAAGACTGGAAGACCACTCTGTACCCATGTGCATACAGAGAATTTGAAAACTCGCCAATTCATTAAAGAAGGCTTGCTCCATGCCACCTTAATTCTGTGTGGACTCTCTCATAAGGACAGCCTTCTGCCAGAGCCCCAGTCTTTGTCCGGGTTTGTGAAAGCGGCTCCTGCTGGGGTGATGAATGGAGGGAGAGGTTGGCTTTCTACTGTCCATTGGGACTGTTTATCCCAGTGTTGAACACTCACTTCGCTTTCAATGTTCTTGATTTTTTTTTTCCATATGAAGCATCGACCTGGGCACCTGCCGCTGACTCCCACGGCAGCACCCTATGTTAGGCACTGAGCTGTGTTGGCAGATTGCGCTGTGTGTCAGGCACAAAGTGACATTTAGTGAGGATTTAAGCCAATAGAGCTGAGTCCTGCTCTCTACTTCACTCGTATGTTGTTTGGGCACCAGGGACTTGGTCACCAGCATTTTACTACACGGGGTGTTTGCACAGCCAGCAACGCCTGGGCCGGCCTAAAGTTGTGTCTCATGTCTTTGGCTTTGCCTATCGGAGCTAATTGTGTTTGGTTGTTTAACAGCACTGGGCTCACAGCCATCACTGACAACTGCTGTAGGTGGGGGTGGGAGGTGTGCCTTCAGAACACCCCATTTTAGTAAGCTTCCTCTCCACGCAGTCCTTTCAGGGCTCCAGGGCAACACGCAGGGATTTCCCAGGATTCCCCTTCCTGCCACTCACCCAGGCTTCCGTAACAGCCCCGAGTCTTTGGCTCCGGTCCTCACTCACTGGCCTGAATAGCTTGCCTTTTCTGACTGATAAGCGATTGCTGAGCGTTCTGGGATAGAGAAGGCTCATGGAGAGGAGAGGCAGCTTTGAAATGGCCTACAATGGAGGCTCCCAAACCATTGAGAGCTTCGAGTCAAGCTAAGGCAGCCACCACCCAAATGCAGAGGTCCAGAGTTCAGATGGGGTCATCTTGGGAGTTTCAGAAGAGGGGGAGCTTTGCATGAGGGGGGGCTATGGGAAAGTGGCACGGCTCTAAGGACAGATCTGGCGTTGGCACTGGAGAATGGGGGAAGGGCACTAAAGGAGGCAAGACTCTGAACCATAGGGTGTCAGAGCAGCTCGAAGCCCAGAAAGAAGAGCCGCACACCTAAGGTGAGCCTCGGATCCACAGGGGGCCTAACTCGGCTCTTCAGGGTGTCTTGAATGTCAGAGCCACAGTGAGCAATAGTGGGTCCCCAGCAAACAGAAAGCCAGATCTTAAGGCATTTATAGTAATGCTGTCACCCCAACACTCTGGAGGTTGATGCAGGAGGATTGCCAACAGTTTAAGGCCAGTCCAGGATTTGCAATTGCATTGCGTCAAACACTGGGCGGAAAGAGGGCTGCCCAGATAAAAAGGTGGTTCCCACCAAGCCCGAGTTTGATCCCCAGAACCTACAGGGTAGGAGGAGAGAGGTGACTCACACAAGCTGTTCACTGACCTCCACATGTGCACTGTGACACACATACCTACCACCCTCACATAACCATCCAACGGATAAATAAGCAAATAAAGACAGTTAATATTTTTTTTTATTTTTTTAATATTTTTTTTAATGAGAGAAAAACTTAGAACAGGATCCTGGCTGCAGGCGGGTGATGGCCTAGACCTCCCTGTGTGTGTGTTGGGGGGGGGCAGCAGAGGGAAGTCCAAAGGTGGGGAGGTGAGGTGTTCAGCGGGGAGAGGGGGGTGAAGGACAGAGGTTCGGAAGCATCTGTCAGTCGGAATGGACGCTGAGTTTGTGAAGGCAGAGTCAGAATGGGAAATGCTCCCGGGTCCTTGGGCAGCCTGTGGTCTCTACCCACACAGGTGTGACCCCACGAATCATGGCAGTTGACAGATAAGGACTCGGAGGCCCAGAACGATTACTCATTTGCTCAAGGGTGAATGGCTGTTGTAACGGGGCCTCTAGGTTTGAATTCCTCTCCCAATATCCCACTCGGTTTTCGTGGGCACACGGCAGGAAAGCAGGGACCCTAGAGGACAATCAGGGCTTGCTAAAGACAGTCCTCTACATGATGGCTTCCCACTGGGACTCCAAGGAGCCGGAACACTAGGCACTGGCTCTGAGGGTGGGAGCTGTCACCTTACGTAGAGTGCAGATAGCTGCCTTTGGGGCCTTCTCATCGACTCCTTTTCCATTTCTTCCAAAAATCTTTTTTGGGGGCTACTGAGTAGAGAAGTTATCTCTACTTCCAAAAAATCAAACCCCAAACTCCGCCACAAGCATATAGACACACAAAGCAGCTGTATTACGGTGTGTTTATTCAATCTACCGAAGTGTCACCACGGGGCCCCTGTAAGTGGTTAGTTCCCGAATGCATATGAATGCTATACACACAGCAGTGGGGGAGGCATGGAGATTTCACACAGCTGAAATCCGTTCTCCCTACGCTGCCTCAGAAGGACCAGACTCAGCTATGGTGTAGCCAGTGCATGATCAGAGTAGATTCTAACTCCGGGAGAAAGAGCACTTTCCAATGATGAGATCACTCCTGGGAAGGTATATGCTCCCAGACTGTCAATACATGGGAGAGAGGGTGGGTCCCCAGTGACCTCTGTAGCGTTTCCCCCTCTGTTCATTACCAGCTAGACAGGAGCTCTGGCAAGATGGCCTGACTAACAATGCTTGTTGTGTGTAGTTACCAGTCTCCTCTGTGGAGAACAGGCTTAATCCAAAGTCTTATTTCTTTGTCCTCCTGAGCCAGCAGGGATTCAGCAGTTCACACATGGATGGTTTAATAGCTCTCTGTGGATATGGAGGAATCTTTCAGGCAGGGGAAATCTTTCAGGCAGTTGAAATGGACTTGAGATAAGCAAAGATGTCTTCCCAGTGCGGAAATTTTGCAAATGCCTGTACTACTTAGGTACAGGTAAAGATATGGACCTGCATGGTTTTTTGTTTGTTGTTTGTTTATTAGCTGGGGGGTCTAATGATCAAGCCAATGAAACACCAAACTTCAAAAACTGAGGATGGTAGAATTCTTTAGTTTGGGATCCGGATTTGTGTTTCAGCTACTCAGTTTTGTGTAGATGATTAGAGTATAAGATGAGGTTAAAAAAATATTAACTCAATGTAATAGATCTTCCAGCTAAATATGTGGGCAAGTTCACCCATTCCTCCCCAAATTACAAACTACCTATAGGGCTTGGGTGGGGGTCACAGATATTCAAGAGACAGGCTTGCTGGATACACGGCTGACTCAGTTCTACGTGTTGGTCCCACTAGGACATGAGATCTCACTTTGTGGAGGAGGAAATTGAGGAGGGTACGTCCCAGCGACTCGTTGCACAGCTTGAGCATCTGTTGGGAGGAGAGTAAGACCTGAGCTTGGGTACCCAGAGCCTTGAGGGCCTGCAGAGGTCTCTTCCATGGCACCCGACACCCTCGGGGTGGGGACAAGTTGCTGAGTAGACAGCTCTGCTGGGCCAGGGCAGTGGGTTCAGACAGTATTCAAGAAGTATCACTTGAAGTCATGACACAGTTAACACAAGAGGCTTCTAGTCCAGACTCCAGGCATTTGCCAGGACTCTGGGAGAACTTGAGAAGAAGGGAGATGAAAGGACCTGGGGGTGGGGGGCGCAGGGGGCGGGTGACATGGCGGTTGGGATGTCCCAGGCTCAGAGAAGCTTGCCTTCCTCTCTAGTAGAGCCCCTTCTTGTTGTAGCCTTCCAAAGGGAGACCCTAGTAAAGACGATGAGAGTTTGCACAAGTGTGCATCTGCCTACATTCTCTCTGAGTAATTCCTTTAGTAAAGCTCAAGCACTCTTGCCCACAGGAAGAACAGCGAGGCTGCTGGTTTTCTGCTCTTCTCACTGTACTCCTCAGACCCAACGGCCAACTGTCATCTCCCCATTCATTCCCTGCTCCACTCCCTAATCCCACCGCTGCCCTTCATTCTCCGGCATCCCAGGCCCCACCCTGTTCCCGCCTCTCCCTTCATTTCACCACTCTCCTAAGCGACCGAGCCTCACACCCTCCAGTCACCTTTTGTCCCATTATCTGAAATTGTTGGGCCATGCTAGAAGCTTCCTACACTAACGAGCCACACACGTCCCTCCAAGGACACAGGACACGAACGAGCAACTCCTGGGGGAGGGGGGAGAGCTCCTTTGAGGAGCCTCCTACTCAGGAAAACCATTACCTCATCACCCACAGTGACACCCACCAGGGATCCACTAAGCCCTACCCTCCCTCCAGCAAGGGAGATGCCTCATCTGAGGGGGAGGAGAGAGAGTGGATGCTATATCCTGAGTCACTCAGGTTAATGCAGCGAGCTCCTACAGGCCTTTGAGACATGCTGTCCTATTTATGAATTCAGTTGGAGTAGAAGAGGAAATAATTGGAGGATGTAGGTTTAAAAAAAATCTAGAAGAGGTGAACTCGGTCTGTTTTGGGGGTTGGCTGAGCTCAGGCCAGTCCCCAGAGGGRACCCGAAGGCTGTTTGCACTGCCCGTGGGGAGAACCCCGGAAGTGTCCTGGACACAGTGGCACAACACCTAGCGTGCCAAACCGCCAACAGAATAGACTCTCCTGAGACTGCCTTCCAGCTTGGTCCCAGCTGGACCTTCTCTTTGCTTCTCAGAGTCCCTTTGCTTCTTAGTCACCCACAGCCTGATGTCCGCACCCCAGACCTGGCTCTCCCTGCTGACTTCCAATCCTAAAGCTGGAGCTTCTTTCTTTTGTCTGGCTMGACCATGTACAGACCTTGTGAATGTCACCACAACCGACGTGAGTTCACGTGCACAATTGCCCTATGATATGCCCCCCCCCAAAAAAATGGTTTCCTTATAGTCATCCACAGTCATTCTGCCCGCTCTTTTGCAATCCTCCCTGAGCCTTGAGAAGGAAGGTTGTGATGCAGATGCCCGGCTTAGGGCTGAGCGTTCTGCGCTCTCCTAATCTCTGCATCTTGACCAGTCTTGGATCTCTGTCCCTGATCATTATCTACAGAAAAAGCAGCTTCTCCAGTGAGGACTAACTGGTGTGTATATGCGCAATATGCGCTGGGCTTTTCCCCTAGAGCCTGTGACCTGTCTAGCCTGTTTCTAGACTAGAGGACTGGGTTTTCCTCTCGAGCCTGTGACCTGTCTAACCCCAGTTTCTTGGCCCCATCTTTCTCCCCTAGTAGCACGCATAGAGCACTATCAAAGCTAGCCAGTAGGGGCGGGGCTTCCACGTTAGTACCAGCTTAGTTTCTCCATGTTCTGTGACTAAGGGATGCAGCGTCTTTAGCAATAGAGTCTAACTATTAAGGTTTTTTGGGGGGTCAGGGGGTAACCAAAAGCATGGCAGTARKSTKTWAGGWTYTMKGWKMTCTSYSAKCTCCAAAAGAGGTTGCCCATTCCTGACACTGGCTAAAGACAGCGCTTGTGGAGTGGGAGGGAACACCCAGATTTGCTTTGTTGTTATGTTGGTTAGAGGTGTCTGGGCGGATCTTGGGGGAGGGGGGCATCTCCCACTGTGGGAGACAATGGCCTTCTGCAAGGGAGCAGGGTGGAATTTTGTTCGCTGTAGCCAAGTGTTTGCCTTTATATTTAAATAACTATAAAAGGGGAGACATTAGCACTGCAGTAAAAGATAGTCAAAAGAGGAGCCAGCCAGAATACACACTAAAATTAAAAGGAAGGTGTAATTATTAAGAAGGATGAGACCCATATAAAATATTATGTGGGGCGCCTGCNTTCTGCGCTCTCCTAATCTCTGCATCTTGACCAGTCTTGGATCTCTGTCCCTGATCATTATCTACAGAAAAAGCAGCTTCTCCAGTGAGGACTAACTGGTGTGTATATGCGCAATATGCGCTGGGCTTTTCCCCTAGAGCCTGTGACCTGTCTAGCCTGTTTCTAGACTAGAGGACTGGGTTTTCCTCTCGAGCCTGTGACCTGTCTAACCCCAGTTTCTTGGCCCCATCTTTYYCCCCTAGTAGCACGCATAGAGCACTATCAAAGCTAGCCAGTAGGGGCGGGGCTTCCACGTTAGTACCAGCTTAGTTTCTCCATGTTCTGTGACTAAGGGATGCAGCGTCTTTAGCAATAGAGTCTAACTATTAAGGTTTTTTGGGGGGTCAGGGGGTAACCAAAAGCATGGCAGTARKSTKTWAGGWTYTMKGWKMTCTSYSAKCTCCAAAAGAGGTTGCCCATTCCTGACACTGGCTAAAGACAGCGCTTGTGGAGTGGGAGGGAACACCCAGATTTGCTTTGTTGTTATGTTGGTTAGAGGTGTCTGGGCGGATCTTGGGGGAGGGGGGCATCTCCCACTGTGGGAGACAATGGCCTTCTGCAAGGGAGCAGGGTGGARTTTTGTTCGCTGTAGCCAAGTGTTTGCCTTTATATTTAAATAACTATAAAAGGGGAGACATTAGCACTGCAGTAAAAGATAGTCAAAAGAGGAGCCAGCCAGAATACACACTAAAATTAAAAGGAAGGTGTAATTATTAAGAAGGATGAGACCCATATAAAATATTATGTGGGGCGCCTGCWCTCCRTGCCTTGGCAGTGAAAAGAAAATAGGGCAGAGATATGGTGGTCTGAGCTGGACCATCCGGATCGGTAGCTTAACCTGAGTTGTACTTACGATGCTTTGGTGCTGGGCAGAGAGAAGACACCTCAGAAGTCAGCATATAGCCAGGAGAGTGGAAGGAAACTGATCTGCCTTGTGGGTTACTTGGTCCCTTTGGTCATCGTATGTGATGGTTAATCTAGACTGACGACGTGATGAAATACAAATCACCTAGAGGGTAATCTTTAGGGATGTCTGCAAGGGATTATCCAGGTCAGGTTAGCTTCCAGGCATACCCACCCGGGATTATCTAGGTTAGGTGAATCAAGGTGGGGAGCCCCGCCCACTACAGGCTCATGGGTTGGGGCTCTGGAGTACATGAAGAGAAAAGGGAGCTGAACATTCACCCCTCGCTGCCCCCTGATGGTAGGAACAATGTGACTCGCTGTCCCYGTCTCCTCTCAGCGCTGTGCCTGCCCTGCTACGATGGGACACATCTGTGCTAGCTATAAACCAGAACAAACCTTTCCTTCCTTAAATCGCTGTATTTTGTACCAGCAGTGAAGACAAGTAACCAATGCGTCCTCTCCCGAGGACATGGGACCTGCAGGAAAGGCTTAGCGCTGTGGTGTCTCGAGACCTCCTTCCTCCCGGCTGGGGTCGAGTCGCTAAAGCAGGAATTGCCATCGGCGTTTAAATGCAGTGGACTTAGAGAGAGTAGACAAGGTTAGAGCAGGTTCATTGTCTCGAGTCTCTGTTTTCCCACTGTTCTTGAAAAGGATACCCTCTGTGTCACCAAATTCTGGGAAGCCTACTTTCCGTGGACAGGGCCATGACATGTCCACTTTGAATGAGTAAAGATGAGTGTCTGGGGTCTTGTATGGCTGAGGAGACTCCTCAAGGATGATACTCCAGCAGTTCCCCCTGTAAAAGCCTGAGATTCACTTTTGTCGCCTTATCTAATAACACCTTCAGCCCCTCTGAAAGGGCCGAGCCCAGACCCCCGCATCACCCTTGGGTGATTTGGGAGCAAGTGCCTTAGGTGTCTCCACTGCAGCTTTTGTAGAATGGGGGGAGGTAATAATAGTAGACACCCGGGGGAGGCGGAGGAGTAAACGTGTTGTGACATCTAAAGTGCTCTGAACAGCGGCTGGCTCAGACACTCCAGCTATTATTTTCAAAGCCTTCCCCTTCCTGCTCCTTTAGCTACATCTCCCTGGCGCTAAGGGGAGTCATCATTGGCCAGTGCTGTGGAAGGGATCCAAATCATGGTCCTCAGGGCCCCTTTCCTAATGGCGAACTTCAGGGCCCAGGCCCCTCCTGGCAGCTGTAGGCAGTGTAGCCATTCATCAACTCTCGTCTCTTAAAGAGGACTTGTTCTGGTATAGGAGAGGCCTAAGTGGGTCACTGGCTGGCCCTGACTGCTCCACAGGATTGTCCCTACAGGGTGGGTTTGCATTTCTAAGGAAGGGCAGAGCCATGACTTGCTCTAGGTGAGTATTACCAGTAGAGCTGTCTGCACATCCTCGGGCAGTCTTCAAGAACCACAGCAGTCAAGTCTTTTTAGTACCTTAAGAAAGTTTCCGTGTGAGCGTGGTGATTGAGAGTGTGGCATGGCAGTTTCTCCAGTGTCTGCGTTTTTCCCACAGTAGCAGGCCGTAGAGAAATTGTCTTTAATGTTTAGAAACACCAGAGATGGTTTAGTAAATGGGACCACCCTGGCCAGACAGCTCACACACGGCTCCAAGAGCATTTCATTCCCCTACAGTTGGGCTTCCTGTCAGCCGCTGAGTGTCACCTGCACATGCGGTCAGCTCTGTCCACAGAAGACAAGCACAGCTACATGGCATGCTCTACTGCCCTCAAAGACAGGGGTGCTCTTAGAATCTCAGTCATGATCAGGCAAGGTAGTGCATGCGTGAGTGGTGGGGGGGGGTGAGGGGGAGGGGGAGAGGGAGACAGAGAGACAGAGAAATTGAAGCACTCTGGAGGTTGGGACAGGATGGTTACTGTGAGCTCAAGGACAGCCTGGGTAATTGTGCATGACCTCATATCCGAAAACTTTCAAAGAATTACATACCTCCTGCCATCCCCACATTTTCCCTGCTTAACCAGGAGGTGGGGGTTATGGGAGAACTGGGTGCTTCGCTGTCTTGATAGTCAAGAAACAAAATCCCCCTGTGAGCCTGGTCTTGGCCATGTCCCTTATAGAGAGAGTGGGAAAAGCCAGAGGTGAAGATTGGGATATGGTTCTTTCTGGACGCATGGCCCAGAGCTCTTGGATGGGAAGCAGGTGCCACATCTCCGTGTTAGAAAACAGTGGTTCTAAGGATGTCCTAACAGGCACCGCGACGACTCACATAGCATTGAGCGGCCTAGCCTATCAGCCTCGGGAGTGGGTTGTTTCTCGCAGCTACGGCTCATTTTAAAAYGGGAAAGA
The DNA here is from genome assembly GCA_002335545.1 of Apodemus speciosus. Classification (NCBI taxonomy): domain Eukaryota; kingdom Metazoa; phylum Chordata; class Mammalia; order Rodentia; family Muridae; genus Apodemus; species Apodemus speciosus. The sequence goes on from BDUI01005709.1 coordinate 81,842, forward strand.
ATYAAATTCGTYGAGACTYTGGCTCAGCTCCTGTGTATGGTGTCTCTGGTGTGCGGCACCAGAATGTTAAGCCTCACATCTGTTGTTTTGGCCAAGCCTGGCAGAAGCTCTCCTTTGGTTGATCTGGGACTCTGTTTGGTCTCGCTCATCTCGAGGAAGGCGTTGCCTCCGTGTTGGACCCTATGAGTTCCAAAGTGAGTAGGTCTGTAAGGAGACCTTACCCCTTCTTCGCCCCTGGTAACCCTCGGGGAAATATTTACTAGATCGAGGCATGCCCTCCTTTAGGAATTCTGGTTCCCTCTCCACCAAAAGGAGAAAGCTCCGATCTGCTTTTGTACAGAAAACAGTCTGTGCTCCTCGTCTGGCATTTTGATGAGCCACGGTGACACTGGAGTCTGTTTATGGCTCAGTATGGGGAAAATAATTCTGTCTTCTGCAGACTTGCCACTTGGTCCAATCTCCTGGCCTCACCTCTCCAGCCTAAGGACTGGGTTTCCCAGGCACTGAGTGCAACGGCCGTCAGGGAGGTCACACTTGGTTTGTGTGCTACTGGCAAACTCTTGGTTGGAGTCTCTTCAAGAGCTAGAAGGGGCAGGTGTTCCAGAACATATGATCTTTGGCAGGTATATAAAAACGTGGATTTTTTCACAATAGGACTYAGAGGTTTCAAAAAACAAAACAAAACAAAAACAAAACACAAAGCTCGGTACTGAAAAGCCAGAACCAGCATAGACACTGCTTCCAACTAACAGGCTCGTTCAGATTCAAATCCCAGCGAGGCTGTGCCAAACTGTCATCCTGTGTTAGTATCTGATCCCAGGAATAAGGAGACCTCCATGTGTATGCAGGGAGAAAGTCCTAGATTCAGTTAGGTGCTCTGGCACCCCTGCCCCCACCATAATTGTTTCTAGTTTGCCAAGGGCCCCCATGGAATCCATGCAGCGTTTTTTTTTTTTTTCCTTCTTCTTATGAGTTTAAAAATAGACTCCAAGGTATCCAACTCTCTTAAAAGGAACATGACAGACACCCGTGCCAATGCTGTGGGACCTGATACCCAGCCCTGGTCACCTCCCTAAATAGTCCCCACACTTGCCATCGGTTCCCTCAGGAAGGCTGGGTGCCCAGGGTTACCCAATTAGCTACTGGGAGCCTGTTAAAGAGGAACAGCCAGGCTTTCTCTCTCCTCTCTGCTGTCCTTATGCGAATATGTTCCGAAGGCGCCACATGGGTGTTAGGTAGTGATGCCGTGTCTCCCATGCACTTCAGTGTAACATCTATTTGCCTATTTATTTCGCTGAGGGCCTCACACAGACYGAGTGCAGACTGTCATTGAGCCCTCGGCCTCTCCACAGAACAAAACAGGCAATGTTCTCTGAAACATTTCAGAAAGATCTTTCCTAGTTACTTGGCGAGGAGAAGGGGTAATGACTGTTACATAGGAGAGGAATGACATTCCCCCCCCCCCACGGGGACACTCCTGGCGCCTCACACACTCCAGTGGGTGGTCCACTCATGGTTCCTAAGGGTGATAAACCTCCTGCTTTTCTCAGTAAAGGGTGGAGTACCTCAGGCACGCCCTTATCAATGGTGCCCAGGGTCCTTAGGAGCCAGGGTGACTCCCTGTGTGGGTGATGGGCAGAAGTGATAGAGAAGGGACCGGGAAAAGCTCTTCTGGTGGATGGTCAGGAGGACGCTGCAGGGAGCCTTCAGACATGGCTGGAGGTACTCCGTCTATGTATCTGCATCCTGAGAACTGTTGTGTCTGTGTAGAGAACGGCAAATGGAAGACCGGCACGCACAGCTCAGAGATCTGGAGACCCTTTGGGGGGGGGCTCCTCTTTGAGGCCTCAATTTGTCCCAGGGTAGATCAGAAACACTCCAGACCTCTGGGATCAAGGTTTAGAACAAAAACCTCAGTTGGGAAGAAGATAAAGAGAAGAGTTGTGTCAGCTGTCATGGATTGGGGACCTACCGTATATCAGGGTGTGCTGGGAACCTTCATGCCCTCCCCCACACGACCCTTAGACAGGTAGGCAGAATTGGTTTGTTTCTCTGTTGTGGAAGGCAAGGTCAAATGCAGCCACTCCTATGGGGACACCACAGCTCAACCTTGCTCACAGAGAGGGTGTTATGCCACCCAGGAAAGCAGGCTTTCTGTTGTCATTAAGTGAGTTCCAAGTCTTGTTTCAATGGAGAAGTTGTAGCAGGGCAACTATGGTGAGGACCTAGGGTGCCTGGACACTGCCTTTACCCCAGCTCATGGCTCTGATGTCATGCTTATGGGAGAGCCACCTTGCACACCACATTAGTCAACAGATCTCGCCCTGTACCTGAGCATCCTGGAGATATGATGAGCTGAGAACTTTAAAGGAAAAGTTAAAAAAAAAACAAAAACCCAGAAACAGAAAGAAAGTGTTCTTTCAAGTTTAGGAAGAGCTAGAGAATGAAAAGTCCCTTGTGTGTTGGGGGAGGGCAGGCACAGTCTATATATGTTCAAAGTTCCCATCATCCTGGGAACTTCCC
>BDUI01005710.1:0-12877 GCA_002335545.1 Apodemus speciosus
ATATTGATTATATACAAAGATGAAGTAGAAAACATGAGCTGTCTCACAACTACCTTTCCATCAGACAAGTTCCTGCATGGCTCCCACACTATTAGAGAGAATCATTCACCCATAGGCAAGATCATCCTATTCCTGCAGGGAAGCATGATTGTCAGAACGAAGATGCTTAATCCTCAAACTCTGTAACCCAAAAACAAAAATAAGAAGTTATTGAGATTCTGTGTGAGTTGGTAATRAGGATGGCCATCCAGGGAACCATTCCTAAGAACTGAAAATAATACTTTCACGCTAACATATGCATAATTTCCTTAAGGAGAGTTCTGTAAGGCTCTTCATGTTATTACTTGCCAGTGTACACCATTCATATGATAGAGCACAGACATTGACTATAATAGGACAATCATTGCATCGTTGCAGCTAAAATGTAACATTGTATTTGTCCCATACAAATTAGGTTTTTTTTTTCTGAAGTTGAGAGCAAACATATAGTCACTAGTGTTCTAATGTAGAATATAAGATCTACCCATATTGCTATATATGGTTATCTAACATGCATCAAATGCATGGGGTGAGTATTTAAAGACTCAAAAAGGAAGAAGTGTAAGCAAATAAGAATGGTCTCTGCTTCCCAAGTGCTAGGACTAAGGTTTGTGTCACCTTGCCTGTTTCTTCTGTTTCATTACAGAGGTTCATGAACTGAACTGTCTGATGACCCCTATCAATTTTATATTGTTTTAGCTTTGAAAAATATGTTTTTTTAAATCCTGTTGTATTGTTTTCATGGACTCCATTACTTTTTCAAAACTTTTTTTTTTTAAAGCTTACTTTTGTTATCAACACTCTCATGCAATTTCAGCCAGTTTTGTTGGATGATAGGTGTCGCTGTGGTTACAGCTTTGAAAGATTCCCAAAACTACAGTAAGGCATTTCCTTTTTTTTATTGTTTTTTCTCTTTTCCTTTTTGAGATTATAATGGAGAATTACCATTTAGCCTTCCATTTCCTCCTTCTGAGACCTCCCGTGCACTCCCTAATCTCTTTCAGATTCATGACCTATTTGTCCTTAACTGTTGTTTGGAAAGTTAAGGATCCTAAGATGGAAGCTTATTTTTCTCCTTCCTAGTTTGGTGACCTGATGCAGCATATTCCCATTAGGTCAATAAGTGTTTATATCCAGATAACATTTGTGGGGAGAGGTCTATGTCTGTCTGTTTCTTTCTTTCTTTCTTTCTTTCTTTCTTTCTTTCTTTCTTTCTTTCTTTCTTTCTCTCTCTCTCTCTCTCTCTCTCTCTCTCTCTCTCTCTCTCACACACACACACACACACACACACACACACTACAGTTTATTACTTTGTGTTTGCCTGTGCACCAGGGTATTTCTGATGTCCTTAGAGCCTAGACAAGGGTGTAAGATCCTCTAGTACTGGGGTTACAGACATTTGTAATGCTTCCATGTCAGTGAACCTAGGTTTTGTGAAAAATTAGCCACTATTTTTAACCACTGAACCACTACTTCAGATTTTTTCTTTTTTTCTTAGTTGAAAAAAATATTGTTATATTCCTAACAATATATTCTGATCATAAGTTCCCCTCCCCCAATTCCTCCCAGATTCTCCCTACTTCCCTTACTTCATGGCATTCATCTCTCTCAGACAAAAGTTAAATCAGAAAAAAAAATGAAAAAAAAAAAAAAGAACAACAACAAGATCCTAAGCAAAATATCCAAGCAAAGACAAATAAGACAAAAAAAATGTACAAATAAAACTATATGAGACAAATCATCCATAAAAGTACCAACGATTACGTTTTATGTTGTTCACCTACTCCTGGGCATGCGTGCTAGCCTGAACTATGATTAAAATACACACATCTATACACAGGTTCAAACCAGATGGGTTCCCTGTGCTTACATGAAGAAATGCACAGTGGCTCCTACTTTAAATCAAGCTATGGTTATGCAATAAGTCACTTGCAAAGAAAAATTAGTTTTCTCCAAAATAATGTCTATACTCATTTTTCTTGTACTTTAGACTTTCTGGGTGTTTGTTTGCTTGTTTGTTTGTTTTGGATTTTGGTTTTTTCGAGACAGGGTTTCTCTGTATAGCCCTGGCTGTCCTGGAACTCAGTCTGTAGACCAGGCTGTCCTCGAACTCAGAAATCCACCTTTCTCTGCCTCCCAAGTGTTGGGATTAAAGGCGTGTGCCACCACTGCCCAGCAGCCTATCTCTTTTTTAACATCCTATTTTTTCTTTCCTTGTACATAAAGCAAAGAATCAGTATAGCTGGAGAAAGTGAGTTAGAAGTGATAAAAAATGTTCTACACAGTTTCAACTGTTAATATGGTTAAAGGGGTAATCTATGATTCTTATACTCCCAGGGGCCTTAGTGGTGACCCAGGAAAGGAAACGAAGAAAATTAGTGAAAATTATGTATCAGAATTGATTTTGTCTGAGATTTGCTGTTTTTGTTGCTGCTGCTGGTGTTGTTGGGATGCTGTTTTTGATGTTGCTATTTTGAGACTGGAAGTTACTTTGTAGCTCCGGGTTGTCTTGAATTTGGTATATAGACCAGGATGGCCTTTAAATCAGAGATCCACCCATCTCTGCCTTACCAAGGTATGGGATTAAAGGTGTGTACTACCATAATTGAAAGGTGAGGACTTTGAGAAATCCACACATGGAATGAAAAACTTCCTTAAAGTATGGCAGGTGATATGTGGAGCTGTTTATTCTGAGCGCTGTGGAAATGAAGAAACTATGTAATATAGTATGTATTTCTCTTTGAGACATACAATACCTTGGTAAAAAATCATATGTGGGGGACAATGCCTTGGGAAACTCTAAAAGAGGCCCCAGAAAAAAGTACAGACTTAAATAAACAAATTGCATGTTTGGATTCACTCACAGGCAAATGTGGTAAGAACTGTAGTGAGCCTTGATCACTGCAGTCAAATGCTGTACTAGTGAGCATCTGAAAGATTTTAAAGCCCAAGCAGTACTTTACAGAAAATATGAATGCTAAATAATGCAAATGATAAAGATTAACTTTGAGGCTGGGTGTGGTAGTACATGCCTTTAATCCCAGGTGCTAAGAACATAAGGTAATCTTTATGGCTTAAAGCCTAGCCTGGTCTACATAGTGTGTTCCAGGTCAGCAAGGGCTTCATAATGAGACACTTTAAAGATTTTATAAAAGTATTTTTTWAAAAAAAAAAAAAAGTCAGGTATTATAGATATCTTTGAGGCCAGCCTGATCTACAGAGTGAGTTCCAGGAAAGTCATGGCTGTTATACAGAGAAATTCTATGTCAAAACAAACAAAAACAAACACATAAACAGAAAAATCATCATAATTCTTTTTATCCAGGCATTGGCTTCTCATGCCTTTAATCCCAGCACTCAGGAGGCAGATGCTATTGTGGATCTCTGAGTTCCAGGACAACTTGGTCTATGGAGTAGGTTCCAGGTTAGCCAGGGCTATAGAGAGACCCTGTCTATAGACAAAACCAAAACAAAATACCCCCTACCCCATACACATTTTAAAAATGAGATTACACTTGTCTATGGGTAAACAACTATTTCCCCCAGAGTGCTGTGTACCTTTCTCCCCTGCATCAAGACAGACTGGGGCAGATGTCATTTTTCCAGTCCTACAACTTTGAGCAGACTGTGTGCAGTCTGTTTTATCAATGGAACAGCAAGGGTCACAATCCTGCTCTGGAGCCTATAAGAACTCTGGAACTTACTTGGCAGGCTTGGCTGTCTAGAGAGCAGCTGTGATGGTTTAAGTGAAAAATGTTACCCACATATTCTATTAGTTGAATATGTGGTTCCCAGGTGATGGTTCTATTTGGTGACGTTTAAGTGGTTTAGACTTTCTAATGGTTTAAGCCCACGTACAAGAAGATTTTTTCTGGTGAAAACCCTACAACATTTCTGGAGTTTCCACCAAAATCTTAGAGACCATACCTCAAGAGGTCTCTTGACTGGAGAGATGAAGGTCTCAGAACCACTTACTTGGAGGGAGGAAAAGTATATTGCTCAAGGGACTTCTAGTATATAGCCTCGGTTGTCCCAGGTCCACAGGGCTGTGTTTGATCAAAGGCTATCTAATTCCTTAGAGTTGTCAGATACCTCTATGGATTCTAAATTGGAAAGTCATCTGGTCTGTTACCTCCATAGGTAAGTATAGTAAAGRCACTTTTTGTTTGGACATACTAGAGAGGTCAGACAAGGGTGCCGATCCAATGTGCAGGAACCATATGAACATCACTAGATCCTTCTGTTTTCTTCTGTGGTAGATTTCTGGTTGTCTTTTCTTTGTGTTTTTTCTGTATTGACAAGTGGCTTTCTTTGGTGTAAGTAACCACTGGCTTAAGATCTATGTCCCATCCTGTTGGGGACCTGAATCCTTTTGCTCCCCATTCCATGTCACCCAGAGAAACCTAAAAAAAAAATCCATTTGTCCGACTCCTGGAGCAGGAGCACTTGTTTGTTTGGGTGCTTGAATCCTGCTCACAGGGTTGATTCCAGTGTAGAGGAAGGAAGAAGCCAGGTGTCTCATTCAGGGCCCCTTCTCCTCAGTGCAGAATGCATAAAGGATGGGGAAAATAATTTCCCTAGGTGAGCATTCCTTCATTTTCAGCCATGCCTGCTCTAAGCAGCCCCAGGGAAGGTGAAATTCCTAGTGGATGAGTTTGAAGGGAAAGAGAAAGTTCCACATCTTTTCTCTTTTATGATTGTTGTCACTCTTTTAATCAATGATCCATAAAACACAGGCTCTGAAAAAAAAGAACAAAACTGCCCCTAGTCTGGGCAAGAGAACCATTGCCAGACAACACAGCCTGGAAATAAGAGGCTTTCCGTTCTATACAACCATGACTAAGGAGACCTTATCTAATTCTCAGTGGTACTTTCCAGAAAGACAGCTGCAAAACCAGTTTCCTTTGTTACCCAGTGGCCATCGATATTATAAAAATGTTATAAAAATTAAAATATATATATATATTAAAAGTATTAGCATGCCCCAGTTGGAAGTAGCTCAAAGGGTTTTTAACAACAGAGAACTGATTGGGACAAGAGTTTTGTCATAGACTAAAGCACACTGTCACTTTTTCTGATGACAGTTAGACTTATAGATAAGCAGAGAATATCTCACTCTCTGTCAGGAGAAACTAATACTTCAGGACTGGACCAACATGAAGATATTATAACTGTTCAACTAACTGGTTCTTCTACCTTTGTCCAGATAGAACAATACCCACTGTCCCTAGAAACAAAAGGGGGGAATTGCTGTCCATATTGCCTGGATTGAAGAGTCAGCAATCCTGGTGCCCTGTCAGTTAGCAAGAAATATGATTTTCCTGCCTATGAAGAAACCTAAGAACCACGCCCATTGCTATTAAACTGATTATTTCACAAAAAGAGAACACTGTCTTGAACCTGAAAGATATGTTCTTTGGCTCCCATTGGCAGAGGTAAGTCAACCCATGTTTATTTATAAAGGGACAGACTCAGTGAGATGTCAGAATGGGAACACAACTTGACTAGGTTGCTCCAGGATTTAAAGACACTAAATGCAGATTTTTTTGCCCTTCCATCAGAGGTTTCCTGGGAAATATATTTTAAAAGGATCACTGAGGGACTGCTGCAAGTGTTATAGATCTTATACTACAGAATGTAGGATAAGAAAGCCCAACTGTATCGACAACCATCTATTGTGGGCTACAAGCTGAAGAGAGGCAAACGAAACCTGTCTCATTGTTGCATTGAGGCTACCCTTCAGATCCAAACTSCAAAGACTAAAAGACAAGTTTCAGAGTTTGAGATTTGAGAGACAGATGCAGCAAGATAATGCTGACTCAGAATACCAGAGTTTGAGAAAATAGCAAAACCTTTATACATCAGCAGAGGGAGCAGAGCACTAAGCCTCAAGTTTGGACTGAGACTAAATAAATTATGAAATGATTTTAATCCAAACTTTGAGGCTATGTGACATAGCTTTGAAATCATTGGACCCTGTAATCACAGGATGCCACCCCCAACCCCATCCCCCATCTAAGAGCAGTGAAAATTACAGCAAATTTAATTAAAAAAGCAAATAAGTTCTGAGTAAAGCTCTTACACTCACAGTACCCTCCTCTGAAATGTACTAGAATGCTGACTGTCTAATGACTGTATGACTCAGTATCGGGCTGTACTCCTGGCTCATGCTTGAGTTTGAGAAACATGCCATTTTCAATCCCAATACCCTCTCTCTTGATGACAAACCCATAGGTGCTCATCCATAACTCTCACAAGAGAAAAGACAAAATCAGGTTTATGGGAACTTTAATAGTTGCTTCAACTGAAATAAATGATTTGGGCCTAAGATAGGTAACTCAGGCAGAGTCCACAAAATTTCTCAGTTGCCCGCACCAAGGTACATTATATACAGACTGAACTGTCTAGCACAGGATATCTCAGCCAGATGCTAGTTTGTGCTCAAGTGGATTCAAAATAGAAAGCTCTTATGCAGTAATTGGTCTAAATGGGAAACCAACACACCCATAGCCTCTGGAAAATGACAACTTCATCAAAATTCAGCTTACTGGGGGAAGATAAAAGTGTTTATAGATATCTTTTCCTGTTGTGTAGAAGTATTCCTCACCTGGACTGAAACTACTCAAATAGTAGCTAAGAAGCTCCTCCAGGAACTGGTCTCCTTATTTGACCTCCTTTTAGCAATGTGTTTTCATAGTCAAAAGCTCTTGATTAGTAGCTAGATTTTAGACATAGAATGAAAACTCTATTGTCCATATAGACCTCAGAGTTCTGATCAGAATAAAAAGAACAAGATATCAAAATAAACTTTAAAAAACCTATCATTGGAGACCAGCAAATGATGGATAGGCCTCTTTCTTTTTCTTTGCTTCAGTCCACTGTACCCATATGAGAGGGATTTACCTGTCTATGAAATTATGTTTGTGAAACCTACCCACTGCTTCCTATGCTCAGAGTCCAGCAATTGGCAGGACTCTCCATTAATTTCTTAAGTCCCCACAGGGACTCCAGCCCTCCATAAAGACATTGTCGATCCAAGAGACCCAGTTGACCTCTGAGAATCTAACATCAGTTTCCACTTGTCCAGTCTAAAAACACTGACTGTGTTGGGCAGGTAGTCAACGCTGCACAGAAATCAATGTTAAAGGATTCTTTGCAGTAATTCTCTCCATTCCTATGTTTGTGAAGATAACTGGCATTAAACCTTTTCCACATCAAAAAAGCAGAAGCCACAGATACTGTTGCCAAATAAACTGTTTCTAGACTATGGACCCATTGAAATTAAGGTCCTACTAGGCACCAGGCCCTTTCATTCTCTGCCCGCTACCTCCTGCTGAAACACGTGTTTTGTAGGAATAGAGATTTAGAACCTGGGAATTTCCATTACAAAAATTATGGGTTTGTAAAACTAACACTTCCTAAAGAAAATTCTTTAATGATTCTGGCCTTTAGAAAACAGAAAACAAACAAACAAACAAACAGGGAATCAGACTCTTTGCCACAGAAAGGATCCCTGGGAATGGATTAAATCATTCTTAGCCAAAAATAATCGAGGAGTGCTGATTATGCTGTGACACCCTGCCCCTGTACTAAGTAAGTATGGGAACTCACCAGATTGCCATTCTATTGACTAATAAAAGTCAGTGTGACTGGAGACATTCCAAACAAGATGAGTCTATAATTTGACTCATTCACTAAGACCACTGGGCAATATAACAGAGATCCAGACCTTAGTAGGCCCCCAGAACTTAGCACAGTTAACTCCATGATGAAAAAAAAAATCAGTGTGTAAATCTCAGCATGTAGATACCACCTGCCAAATGAAAGCAAGGCCATTATCCATTAAATCCATATAGTCCGGTGAAGTCTCAAAATGCATGAACTTTGTGTTTTAGCTTTCCTATTTCTGCTTCTGGATAATTGTGTTTGTTAACTGAAATATGTTAACCTAGAACATGTTTTTTTCTGCTTAAATGTTCACTCTGAGCAAGGTTCAGTGTAACACTGGGAATCACAAGACCCAGTGTAGTCACTGACTGGCTAATAAAGACATTGTATTGGGTCAAACCCATATGCAGAGTTTGAAGTTTGCCTATCTGGTATTCAGCCAGTTTCAGTTCAGTATTGTTTCATAATTCTCCCCTTCCTTCTTTTTGAAATAGTAATTCTATTTGGGAAGTATGTAGTCTGTTTCTTTATGGTAATGAGATAGAGGTACTTGTTTATTTTTACATGTAAAATTAAATGAAATCTTAGCTTAATATTTGAAACTATAGGATTCTGACATCATCAATGCTTTTCAGTGTTGATCTATAGTTTGATTTTGTAATCCTTAGTACTTCAAATGCTTTCACACTTCAATCCATAGTAGCAAATGCAGAAGTATTGGCTCCATTTCAGAAATTATTGAAAATTCTATTCTGACTTGATGTCAGTGTTATTTAATTTTAAGTGATTTTCCATTATCTATTAATTTATTTATTTAGATTTCAAATGCTGTCCCCTTTCCTATTCTCTCCTCCATAAGGGGAATGCTAGAYGGGTGAGGCAAGAGTAGGTAATCTGATTTTTCAGGGGATTTCAGTTAAGCWTTGGCTGTGAGTCTCAAAAGAAACTTTGAACTTTTAAATATTGTTGAGACTTTGATAGACTATGTGAAAATTCGAAGTTGTATAGAATGCAGTTTTGCATGATATGGCTCTAAGCCTGTGGGGGCTAAAGAGTGGAGTATGGTACTTTGAATGAAATGGCTTTCTAGTTTATANAAAAAAAAATCAGTGTGTAAATCTCAGCATGTAGATACCACCTGCCAAATGAAAGCAAGGCCATTATCCATTAAATCCATATAGTCCGGTGAAGTCTCAAAATGCATGAACTTTGTGTTTTAGCTTTCCTATTTCTGCTTCTGGATAATTGTGTTTGTTAACTGAAATATGTTAACCTAGAACATGTTTTTTTCTGCTTAAATGTTCACTCTGAGCAAGGTTCAGTGTAACACTGGGAATCACAAGACCCAGTGTAGTCACTGACTGGCTAATAAAGACATTGTATTGGGTCAAACCCATATGCAGAGTTTGAAGTTTGCCTATCTGGTATTCAGCCAGTTTCAGTTCAGTATTGTTTCATAATTCTCCCCTTCCTTCTTTTTGAAATAGTAATTCTATTTGGGAAGTATGTAGTCTGTTTCTTTATGGTAATGAGATAGAGGTACTTGTTTATTTTTACATGTAAAATTAAATGAAATCTTAGCTTAATATTTGAAACTATAGGATTCTGACATCATCAATGCTTTTCAGTGTTGATCTATAGTTTGATTTTGTAATCCTTAGTACTTCAAATGCTTTCACACTTCAATCCATAGTAGCAAATGCAGAAGTATTGGCTCCATTTCAGAAATTATTGAAAATTCTATTCTGACTTGATGTCAGTGTTATTTAATTTTAAGTGATTTTCCATTATCTATTAATTTATTTATTTAGATTTCAAATGCTGTCCCCTTTCCTATTCTCTCCTCCATAAGGGGAATGCTAGACGGGTGAGGCAAGAGTAGGTAATCTGATTTTTCAGGGGATTTCAGTTAAGCTTTGGCTGTGAGTCTCAAAAGAAACTTTGAACTTTTAAATATTGTTGAGACTTTGATAGACTATGTGAAAATTCGAAGTTGTATAGAATGCAGTTTTGCATGATATGGCTCTAAGCCTGTGGGGGCTAAAGAGTGGAGTATGGTACTTTGAATGAAATGGCTTTCTAGTTTATAGGGAATAGCACTATTAAGAGGAATGGTGCTGTTAGAGTATGTGTGGCTTTGTTGGATGACTTGTGTCCCTGGGGGAAGGCTTTGAAGTTTCAAATGCATAAGCCAGGAATAGTGTCACTTTTTCTTCCTGCTCCCTGCCTATCTGGATGAAAAACTCTCAGCAACCCCACCAACAGCAAGTTTCTCTAGGTGCCACAATGCTTTCTGCCATGATGATAATAGACTAAACCTATGAAGTCAACCCTAATTAATTGTTTTTCTTTATAATAGTTGCCATTGTTTTGTGTCTATTCCCTGCAATAGAAACCCTAACTAACATACATTTACATGAACAACCAAATACCGTTCATCTGATAAAAAAATAAATCTTGATATTTATGGGTTAAATATGAAAAGGGAAATTAAAATATGGGGTGAATAACTATCTGTCAAAAGACAAATGCTGTATATATCATCCTAGCTCTCTCTGTGTGTATGTGTATGTGTGTGTGTGTGTGTGTGTGTGTGTGTGTGTGTGTAAAAACTACAGTGAAAATTAAAGAAACTGGAAAGACAAATTTATGAAACCAGAGACTGAAATGGCCTCCATGGTCATAGACTGGCAGGGTTATTAATAGAAAATGACCAACATACCCAAAGAAACTAACAAATTCTATATAATCCTCAGCAAAAATCCTTCATGTATGTTATAAGATAGAAATAAGAATTTCAGGGGGAAACACAAAGGACTTACTTAGCAAAAAATATTTCCTTATTAATAAATGAGCAGGAAGTATCCGCCATCCCATATTTCAAGTTATACTCTAGAGCTAAAGTAAGAAAAAATAGTATGTTACTGACAAATACACACTGAATAATGGAACAAAACTGAGAATTCACATGTAAGATTCACTAATACAATTATATTACTGTTTACAACATGTAAAAATAAATAAATCAGTAAATGATTCTGGTCAAACCATACAGCAAAATATAGAAGTATAAGACTTGATCCTTACCTCTGACCCTGCACAAACTCAACTGCAAATGAAATGAGTACTGCAACTTAAGTCCTGGTGAATCTGAGAGAGCAGAAAGCATGGGCTGTACATGAACTCACTGACACAGGAAATGACTTTTTAAACAGGAAACTTCTGTAAGTAATAAATTTTACTTCATAAAACTTAAAAGTGTTTATACACCGAAGGACCCCATCATTAAAATGAAGGAACAGCCTTTGGATTGGGAAAAATATCACATATACATTTAAAAGAGAGTTTTTGGAATACACAACTAATTTATAAAATGTAACATTAAGAAAAACAATCTACTTCAGGAGGGTCTTGAGTATATAAGTATATATATATATATATATATATATATATATATATATATATATATATACTCATTCAATAACAACTAATGGTGAAAGAGGCCATGGATTTGAAATAGTTCAGGGAGGAAGGAAAATTAGAAGGTTTGGAAGAAGAGAGAAAATGAAGAAATATAAATTATAGTCTCAAAAATCATAGAAATTTCAAATGAGGGCCATTAAACTAAATACAAAATTCTGACAAGAGAAAAAATAGCTGAGAAATATTGTGAATTGCATGCAAAATTTTTCATATATTTGGTATATTTTCATACACCAAAAAAACCCCTATGTCAAACTACTGACATACCTGCTCATCGATGTTCATTGGATTTACATTTATAGTACCTGGAAAGAGGAAACAGCTTATATATCTATCATTCAAATAATAGATAATAAACATTTGTTATAATTTTACATAATATACTGCTATTAAACTCATGATAAATTGAAAATATGAAGCTCATGGGTAAATGAATAGAGCTGAAAACAATTATTCTGAAGTAGGTAACAGAGACCCAGAGAGATAAACTTAGTAGATAGACTTCTTTGTGGGGGTTGGCTTTGAATTTTCTGAGACATATGTTCCATTTTGAAAATCCATTAAGTATGTTAATTAGTAAAGGGCAATGGAATTCAATAGAGGAGTGAAATTTCAATACAGTTGGCCTTTCTGTGGCACAACTGTTTTCAGAGGATGCTTGACAGCAAGTTTTCCATAACCTTAAATCTTAAGTTAAGGGTTTCCATACCCTTAACTCTTATTTTTTTAAGGCAGGATTTCCCATATTAGCTGTGCCTGGTCTAGAACTTGCTCCACAGACTAGGTTGACCTCACAGACATACAGCTTCTCCTAGGTGTAAAGGTATCAAACACAGATTTGAGCAGTCAATAAGTTTTAAGAGGGCTCTGTGTCACAATCAGTAGAAACTGTGAAATTTGGAGTTCAGGTAACAGATGTGGGGCTGGTTTGTTGTTCAACTTAACTCATACTATGGTCATCTGTGCAGAAGTAACCTCAACTGAGAAAATGGCTCATCAGATTTACCTGTAGGCAAGTCAGTGGTAGTATTTTCTTGATTAATGATTGATGTGGGAGGGCTCAGACCACWGTTTTTGCCATTCCTCAGAATTTCTACCTGGGTTCTATTGATATTGAGCAGCTATGATGAGCAAGTCAATAAGCAGATTTTTGTCTGCATTATGTGCTGACTTGAGTGTCTCAAAGATGAACTATTATAAGAAAGTACAAACTCAATAAACTCTTTCCTCACCAAGTTGTTTTTTTAATCTTCTATCAAAACAACAAACAGCTAACTTATAATAATGTTTAAATCCTTAGTTGTGACAAATTTCAGGGAGATGGTTTGTGGTGAGGTACCTTGTGACTGGCGAGCGTGCTTGCCATATCACAATTCTGGGTTACTCCTGGTCTAGTCACAGACGTATGGCGAGGGCAGTGTTCTGGTGCTCACACACCTGAGTTTTTCGATCTTTGTAGAATGCCTTACATGTGCTCAATATTTAACTTGAGAAATCTGATGGTAGTCATTTTTTGCGTACTTATACTTGCCTTGTAATTCAGGCTGCACAGATAGAGGGCGCTTACATGGAAAAAGATGATGTAGATACATTCTGCTTCAGCATTTATACCAAATAGAATAATTTACTGTTTTATAAAACATACTTATTTAGGGAAAGAGACAGTTTACAGAAGGTGAATTTATAA
>BDUI01005711.1:54941-72892 GCA_002335545.1 Apodemus speciosus
AAAAAAAAAAAAGAAAATCCAAAAAGCTCCTAACCCCCCAAATATCCAGGAAATCCAGGACACAATGAGAAGACCAAACCTAAGGATAATAGGTATAGATGAGAGCAAAGATTGCCAGCTTAAAGGGCCAGTGAATATCTTTAACAAAATTATAGATAAAAACTTCCCTAACCTAAAGAAAGAGATGCCCATAAACATACAAGAGACCTACAGAACTCCAAATAGATTGGACCAGAACATAAATTCCTCCTGTTAAGTAATAATCAAAACACAAAATGCACTAGACAAAGAAAGAATATTAAAAACAGTAAGGGAAAAATGTCGAGTAACATATAAAGGCAGTCCTATCAAAATTACACCAGATTTCTCACCAAAAACTATGAAAGCAAGAAGATCCTGGGTAAATGTCATACAGACCCTAAGAAAACACAAATGCTAGCCCAGGTTACTATAAACAGCAAAACTCTCAATTACCATAGACAGAGAAATCAAGATATTCCATGACAAAACCAAAATTACACAATATCTTTCTACAAATCCAGCTTTATAAAGGATAATAGATGGAGAATACCAACACAAGGAAGGAAACTATATCCTAGAAAAAACAAGAAGGTGCTTTTTTAACAATCCTGAAAGAAAATAGCCACACAAACATAATTCCACTCTAACAATGAAAATGACAGGAAGTAACGATCACTTTTCTTTAATATCTCAACATCAATGGAYTCAATCCCCCAATAAAAAGACATACACTAACAGACTGGATATGTAAACAGGACCCAACATTTTGCTGTATATAGGAAATACACATCAGTGGCAAAGACAGACACTACCTCAGATTAAAAGATTGGAAAACAATTTTCCAAGCAAACGGTCACAAAAACCAAGCTGGAGTAGTCATTCTAATATCGAATAAAATTGACATTCAACCAAAAGTTGTCAAAAAAGATGCGGAAGGACACTACATACTGGTAAAAGGAAAAATCTACCAAGATGAACTCTCAATTCTGAACATCTATGTTCCAAATGTAAGGGCACCCGCATTCATAAAAGAAACTTTACTAAAGCTCAAAGCACACATCACACCCCACACAATAATAGTGGGAGACTTCAACACCCCAATCTCAGCAATGGACAGATCATGGAAACAGAAGCTAAACAGAGATACAGTGAAACTAACAGAAATAATGAAGCAAATGGTTATAACATATATTTATAGAACATTCCATCCCAAAGCAAAAGAATATACCTTCTTCTCAGCACCCCATGGTAGCTTCTCCAGAATTGACCATATAATTGGTCACAAAACTGGGCTTAACAGGTASAAGAATATTGAAACAATTCCATGTACACTAACAGGTCACCACAGTCTAAGGCTGGTCTTAAATTCCAACAAAAAAATGGAAAACACATATATACATGGAAGCTGAACAAATGCTCTACCAATGGAATCTTGGTTAAGGAAGAAATAAAGAGATTAAAGACGTTTTAGAATTTAATGAAAATGAAGACACATCATAGCCAAACTTATGAGACACAATGAAAACAGTGGTAAGAGGAAAACTCATAGCTCTAAGTGCCTCCAAAAAGAAACTAGAGAGAACTTACATTAGCAGCTTGACAGCACAACTGAAAGTTCTAGAACAGAAAGAAGCAAATGCACCCAAGCAGAGTAGATAGCAGGAAATAATCAAACTCAGGGCTAAAATCAACCAAACAGAAGCAAAAAGAACTGAACAAAGAACAAAGCCAGGAGCTGGCTCTTTGAGAAAATCAACAAGATAGATAAACCCTTAGCCAGACTAACCAGAGGGCACAGAGACAGTATCCAAATTAATAAAATTAGAAATGAAAAAGTAGTGATAACAAAAAAGTAGTGGAAATTCAAAAATTTATCAGATCCTACTACAAAAGTATATACTCAACAAAATTGGAAAATTTGAATGAAATGGATAATTTTATACATTAACTTTAATAATACCAGGTGCCAAAGTCAAAACAGGATCAGATAAGCCACCTAAACAGTTCCGTAACACCTGAACCACCAATTGGAGGTCAGCATGAAAATGCAAATCAAACCATTCTTACCTTCTTGTGCAAAGCTCAAGTCCAATTGGAGCAAGGACCTCCACATAAAACCAGATACACTGAAACTTACTGAGGAGAAAGTGGGGAAGAGCCTGGAACACATGGGTACAGGGGAAAATTTCCTGAACAGAACACCAATGACTTATACTCTAAGATCAAGAATCAACAAATGGGACCTCATAAAATTGCAAAACATCTGTAAGGCAAAGAAGACTTCTAATAGGACAAAATGTCAACCAGCAGATTGGGAAAAGATCTTTACCAATCCTACATCCGATAGAGGGCTAATATCCAATATATACAAAGAACTCAAGAAGTTAGACTCCATAGAATCAAATAACCCTATTAAGAATAGGGTACAGAACTAAACGAAGAATTTTCAACTGAGGAATATAGAATGGCTGAGAAGCACCTAAAGAAATGTTCAATATCTTTAGTTATTAGGGAAATTCAAATCAAAACAACCCTGAGATTCCACCTCACACCAATCAGAATGGCTAAAATAAAAAACTCATGATGCTGGCAAGGATGTGGAGAAAGAGGAACTCTCCTCCATTGCTGGTGGGATTGGAAGCTGGCACAACCACTATGGAAATCAGTTTGGTGGCTCCTCAGAAAATTGAACATAATACTATCTGAGGACCCAGCTATACCACTCCTGAGCATATACCCAGAAGATGCTCCAACATGCAATAAGGACACATGCTCCACTGTGTTCATAGCAGCCTTATTTATAATAGCTAGAAGCTGGAAAGAACCCAGATGTCCTTCAACAGAGGAATGGTTACAGAAATTGTGGTATAGTTACACCATGGAGTACTATTCAGCAATTAAGAACGGTGAATTCATGAAATTCTCAGGCAAATGGATGGAACTAGAAAATATCATCGTGAGTGAGGTAACCCAATCACAAAAGAACACACATGGCATGCATTCACTGATAAGTGGATATTAGTGCAAAAGCTCTGAATACCCAAGATACAATTTACAGACCACATAAAGCTCAAGAAGAATGAAGATGAGTGTGGGTGATTTGGTTCTTCTGAGAAAGAGAAAAAAATATTCACAGGAGCAAATATGTAGATAAAGTGTAGAGCAGAAACTGAAGGAAAGGCCATTTAGATATTGTACCACCTGGTGATTCTTTCCATATACAGTCACCAAAGCCTGACACTATTGTGGATGCCAAGAAATGTTTGCTGAAAGGAGCCTGATATGGCTGTCTCCTAAGAGTTCCTGCCAGAGCCTTACAAATACAGAGACAGATGCTCACAGCCAAACATTGGACTGAGCAGGGGTCCCCAATGGAGGAGTTAGAGAAAGGACTTATAGGAGCTGAAGGGGTTTGCAACCTCATAGAAAGAACAATATCAACTAACCAGACCCCCCAGATCTTCCATGGACTAAGCCATCAACCAAGGGGTACACATGGCTCCAGCTGCATATGTAGCAGAGGATTGCCTTGTCAGGCATCAATGGGAGGAGAAGTCCTTGGTCCTATGAAAGCTCGATAGATACCCCAAGGTAGGGGAATTGAGGACAGGGAGGTGGGAGTGGGGTGGGTGGAGGAACACCTTTATAGAAGTAGTGGGAGGGAGGATTAGATAGGGGAATCTGGGAGGAGGGGAAACTGGGAAAAGTGGATAACATTTGAAATGTAAATAAAGAATATATCCAATAAAAAAAAGAAACTGGTTTTCTCTTCCATTCACGTGAGCAAGAAATGCAGGGACTTTGAAGTCAAAAAGTCAAGGGAAAACCCACTCACAGAATTTTGTGAGGCAACAGAAAGCTACAGCAGCTAGTTTTCTCATTAGGAAAGATAGGACTTCAAAGACTGAGAGCTTGGAATGAATTTTCACGACACGAAGGCAATAACTTGGTGGCGCATGTAGAGATCATGATCTGGCATAGAGTTAATACAGAAAGTGAGATGTTTAGATAGAGGCAGAAGGTACRAACTAATATAAAGGCAAAGACTGGAGCTGTAGAGGATAGACCATGAAACTGTTCGGGACTGAAAACTGGTCTTCTCTCTGTCTGGAGTGTGTTGGTGTATTATATTTTTGCTGTCATGGACTACTTGATATCTGTTTACTTTCCAGTAACAAGCACTAGGATTTTATTATGAAGTTTCCATTGTTCCTTAATATACTGCCTATGGGCGTAGATGGCTGAATCCAGGCTAGATTTGGGTACACGAGGCAGGACATCTTGGTAAGAATTCTCGAACTTTTGAATTTAGATGTCACTTCCTCAACTCTCTTCTCAACCCAGATGACAGCAGTTATAAAGGTTACTAAGATAGGAATGTGTATAAGATGTGTGTAAGATCCTTGTTTCAGAGGAGATGGAAAGAAAGAACTATTTTCTAGTTGACTCAGCAGGAAGTGCTACAGGTAGGACAATATCTGTCTGCTGAAGGTTATGTGACTTTGACCAAATCCTCATTCTTTCAGACATTGCATCTTCTTTTGTTTCAAATTGTTACGCATGGATTTACTGTCAAACTGATTTATTCCCACACTAACTTGCCTTTTAATTATTTAGAATTAAAGTATCTGAAGATACTGAAATTGTATTTCATTTATAGTTATTTTCCTGGGATATTAGCAGTTCCAATGATACTTATTAGATTCTTTGTGAAATATCTTTTATATAACCCCAGGACAGTAATTTAACATGCAAAACAGCATTTAACCATTGACAAAGATGTTATTACAAACAAGAAATTATTYCACTTGTGTATTAATTTTGTGGAATATTTGGCCTAAGAATGATTATTATATGCATGAGAAAAAATTGAGGCTTTCTGTTTCTGAGTGACCCTATTTTACACAACAGGAGGAGCCATAGAAAGAAGGTGTCAGAGTGTAAGATCTCTGGGTTTTGAACCATTCTTCTTTTTCTCAGTGAGAAGACAGTGAGCAATGCATTTGCCTCCTCCTCACTGTGGTGGCATGGATACGCTTGGTCCATGGGAAGTGGCACTATTAGGAGGTGTGGCCTGGTTGGAATAGGTGTGGCCTTGTTAGAGGAACTGTGTTACTGTGCAGTTTGGCTCCTAGTGCTCATGCTCTACTTAGTGCAGAAGGGTCCCTCCTCCTAGATGACTGCAGAGGAGACTCTCCTGGCTGCCTTTGGATCAAGATGTAAAACTCTTGGTTCCTCTAGCACCAAGTCTGGCTGTACATTGCCTTGCTTCCTGCCATGATGATAATAGACTGAACCTCTGAAGCCTATTAAAGGTTGTCCTTTATAAGAATTGCCTTTGTCATGGTGTCTCTTCATAGCAATGAAAACCCTAACGAAGACACATACCAGTAAGACGTCTGAAGTATCAAGGTCTACAAAATGATGGCCAGAGCTGAAACAAGAGACAGACATCTATCTTGTAACTTCATTATTTGCAAGCTTTCCACACCAGACACAGCTGATAGCCAGGTTTTTTTTTTTTTTTTTTTTTTTTGACATACAGAGAATACAAATTTAGCTGTACTATTTCTGGGCTACTTCTCAGTGATTTTTGTTCATTACTATAACAGAGTTAAGAATGTGTTTTGTACTTCATTGTCAGCCAGGATAACAATATGATTTCTTTATCCACAGAAGTGATATTGTTTTATCAAATTTAGGCCTGTATGTCCAAATCATATTTGGACAGTAAGGTACTTGTAATAAGCACCCAAAATACACATTAATAATATGGAATGTTAGTTTGACACATAATCCACATAGAGGGAGCTTCCAAAATACACTTAAATCAAAATGTACTTGCAACTAAAATTATTAGCAGAGGCTTTCCTGGCTTCAGTCTACCTTGAGAGTCATAATTTTATATTTTGAACATTCTCTCAGAAGAGTATTACCACTGAATGGGTTTTCTTAACAGCTTTCCTGTTGAACTCTGTCCAGTCCAGAGTGTGTCAAGAAAATGTTTTAGCTCCATCCTAGTTCTGCTTGGCTAGAGAAAGCTTTTAATATCTGGGAAGCTCACATTTTAAAAACATGGGTTATAGAAGTAGTTTTTTTTAAAAAAAATTTTATAAAGAAAGAGAATGTCATTGCTTCCTAAATAAGAAAACAAATTATATTGCTCAAATGTATCTTGCAGCTTTTTATCAACACACCAATTTCTGGGAAATGCTTATTATTGCATAAATATCATGCCTACTCCCAGCTTCCATGCACAGATTCAATAAACATGTGTCAGAGTATTGTGTGTAATATTTATAATGTAATCACTATAAATGAGACCTAACAGAAGTTCTAAATAATTGGAGGTTCAATAATTAAATGAATGTGTGTGATAGAAATGTTTGAGGGTGAACGTGGAATGAGAATCCCATTAAGCATTTACTAGCTTTGGAGAACACACTTAATGATGTTGCCAACAAAGCACAATTTTGTTCTTCCTGTTTATTTGTTGCCTGCTGCATGAAACTGATCTTGATTTACTGAAGGAGTGCTCGACTTTATAATTTTATATGGACATGTACTTTAATATTTTGGGTCTTAAGGTTTTCATTTATTTTCATTGTTATTTTTATTAACCCATTCAGAACTTCATACATACATACGATATTCTTTGATTATATTTACCGCTCTAACTCATCTTCCTTATAACTCTCAGTTCCACACTATCTTTCCTACTTCTCCCAACTTCTGACATTCATTAAAAAAAAAAAAATAAGCGATCAAGTTCAATTTGTTTTTTTTTTCCCAAAAAACTTTATTCATTGTTTCAAGTGGTAAAATGTCATTGGTCTCTGCGGGGCACCTAGTGGGGCAGARGGAGACCCGGGATGGGACTTGGGGTGGGGCCCCCACCCATTACAAAAATCAAAGGCTTTTATAAAAATGCTATAAATTGGTATCAAAAGAAAACCCAAGGGAGGTGGAAGATGGAAGCAAAGAGGGTGAAGGGCAAGGGACGGACAAGCCCTCCCACCACGGGGCCGGGGGTCCAGTCGGGGCGGAGCGGGTGCAAGAAGTTGGGACGGTGATACAAAGTGCATAAATGTGCCTCCCAGACACTCCTCAGAAGTGGAGGGGAAAGGAGGCTGCAGTCTGAGCCCTGCTGGGGCTCCRGCTGTCTCCTCACTTGGGGACCCCACAGGAATGGCACTGCCKGAGACTGCCGGATGGGAAGGACCTTGGCCCCTGATCAGATCTTTTTCTTTTTTAGCTTCAGGGCTTGCAGCCAGTTGGGCGAAGATCCTTCTGACCCTGAGGATTTCTCTGGCTTTGGGGGTAATGTAAGGGGCTTCCCCAGCCCTGGGACCTTGCAGGACTTAGAACGCTGGACGGAAGACTCCTTCTGGCTTGATTTGCTCTCTGTCACCTCCCCCTCCTCAGCTGAGCAGTTCCCGGAGCGGGAGCGTAGCTTGGCCTTCAAGGCTGATGGGCTCAGGCCAGGAAACAGGTTGACTTTCAGCCCTTTAGTGCCCAAGGACATCTGTGTCCGGCGGCTCTGAGGCTCCTCCACTACCTCCTCGTCTGAAGATGGCACCCGGGAGGTCCTTGGCTCGGTTGAATCCCGGAAGAGCCGAGTGTCCGAGTCTGCTGACTCTGACAGTCCCAGGGTACCCCCCAGGCAGGATGGCTGGGGCCCGATGCCCCCGCTTACGCCCTAGGTTGGCTCCGATACATGGCACTATCAAGGATCTCAGACATTTGTTAGTGGACTTATGTTAGAAGTGGTAGAGAGCTTAGTATTGGGCTATTTATTAACCCTAATTCGTATAAAAACAGGTTTCATTTTCAAACAAGTATGTATACTGTAGAGAGCAGCATTGGGGTGCTATGCCACCTGGSAGGAACTTGACACTGACCAAGTTCCTCTTCCATCACGAATTCCTGTGCTAGCCATAATCCCCTGCCCTTAGGGTGGAGTGCTCCGACAGAGGTGAAGCCAATCGTTCTCCAAGGACCTGCAGTTCCCTGCGGCACCAGCCACCTGTGGAGCAATCGGACCAGTTCTGCCGACTTGTTTCCAGCCTTTGGGGGAAGGGTCTTCCCCCACCTATATATATTTGGAGACCTCTATTCAACTTCGAGCCTTGAACAGGAAGTTCGTCTTGGCTCCACGTTTCTCTAGCCACTCTGTTCTTATCCCCAGCTTTCCTTCCAGGGAACCCGGCAATCAGTTCGAATGTAGCCGCGGGCTGCTACAGTAGACAGACGTCTCGACTTTGTTTTCCCTTCTCTTTTGTGACTGTGACTCCAGCACATGTATTTGAATGCGTGTAGAGCTGAAGCAAAAATTTCAGTATAAAGTGGTTATAACAAGAGACCAGATCTTGGGTTCAGACGCCATCTTAGAGAACCTGACCTAAGGTTGAACTAGAGTTAACCAACAAGCTGGCACCAAGCACCAGTTACTCTCTAACAAGCCTGCCCCTGGCACTTCACTTCCTAACAACCAACAATCTGGAAGAAACCGGAAGTTAAGTTTATGGTTTGGCTCCCAGCAGCAGCCAATTAGTTGAAAGGGCAACAAAATTCCACACTAGCCCCCCAATCAGATGTGTGCCAGGCTAGAAACCTCCTTGCTGTTTGCTTAGCTCTATAAATTCTTGCTTGAAATTGGGCTCGAGGCTTCACCTTTTTATCCTGCTGCATCAAGGTTGGTGGTGAGCCCAAACTTGAATAAAAAGTTTCTAGTGTGATCGGTTATTTTAGTAGCTACTTGGTTGTTTTTTAGGGCTCAGGAACAGACATTACAATGTCTCGTGTGCTATACCTGGACATTTCCTCTTATCATCTATTTCCCATTAGCAACAAAACACTGATCTCAAAATCACCTATTTTTGGTAATTAAATCACCAAAAATGATAGAATCCACAAGAGTAGCTTCACAAAACACAAAGCAAAATGCAACATGGATATCTAACTTTAAAAAGTTATTAAGAATTTCAAAACGTCGCTAGTTGAGCCTAAATTCAGGATTGATTTGGGCAAGACTGCAGAGATTCTAAACTCTGATCATTGCCTATGAATTGCTTTTGGAAAGCAGTGGAGACCAGTGTTCTAGACCAATTCCCTGATATTGCAGATGTGAAAGTTGAAATTGAAATTTAGTTTTTTCCTTAAAATTCAAAAGATGAACGAATCAGGGTAATGGTAATTTGCTGACTTAAATTCCATCATTTTCATCCTTAATTCCAACTAGCTTTTCCTTTGTCGATGCAAACAGATAACAAGTTTATTGTTTTATTTTCTTTTACCTTTCTGATCTTAAATTTAAAAATGAACAGATAGTGCCAAAACATTTCCAGTGGCATGTACTCTATATTCATATATTGGTTGATGAGAGACAATAATGACTTTGGTTATATTTTTTGTGTCCTTATGAACCACTAGCTTCTATTATTGTAGATGTTGGGAAATAATGAAAAGAGAGAACCAGATACAAAATTCAGATCCCATGTATAAGAAGAAAACTGTGATAAAGAGGGACCAGTTTCTTCCTATAGAAATATAGCAGTTAGGTTCATAGAGATGGGTATGTTCTCTCTAAGATTGGAGGAAATGCTGAGGCAAACAGGGTACACAGGATGTTGTTCTTAAGTGTTTAGAGAAAAAAACGTAGCCATGCTATTTCTACATAGACACAGTAGTACAGTCATCAACGGTGTGTAGAGAAGGAGGCAGAAGGAATGGGAGTTGGAGGAAAGTAACACGTGAGTCTAAGCACCCCAATGGATCATGATTCTGTAAATCAGCAGAGTCCTATGATGTATGCAAAGTCACATATATACCTGTGGATCCAACTAAATTTAATAAAGTGTGTTATTGAATTATAATAGGTATAATGTGAGAAAATCAAAACTTTATGAATTACCACATAATATCAAACTGACATTTCAGAGGCAAAAAATGAATCTAAACTGTCTACAGAAAATGGGTTATTCTCAGTATGATTCCCCAATCTAAATCTATAATATTTTCTGTATGTATTTATTTGGGGGCTTGATTAAACCMTTTCTGCATTTAGAACTAGTCTTTAAGCCAGTGATCAATTTGTTAATACAAAGTAAGTTTTGTTTTCATMATACTTATTTTTATATATAGAACAGGTACAAATGGAGAATAATCAGACAAGAATGGTGAATGAAACTTTAAAAAAAATGATCAAGATGTTGTTGTTTATTGAAATTCTGAAGTTTGATTTTATAAAGATGAGCCACAAGGAAATATCACTTCAAAACATGAAGTGCTAAACATGTCATATTATAGTCCTCATAATATTTTGTAATGCAAACAAACTCATTTATTAATTAAAATGTCCCTGGAAAAAGATCGCAACATGAAAAACCCGTACAAAGTCCATCTGTGGAACTTTAGAACATCTTATCCATAYTCTAAATGTCTGCCTTGTGTCCATACTTTTCTTTCTTATTTGATTCTTCCTTGGTTTTCAAGTTCCCCGACTTGCATTAGTTGTGGGCTAAGACAGAAGCTGATAAAATTGTTGAGAAATTCTCTCATCCAGTTTTATGTAGTGAAGCTTAAGTCCTAGATACCATCAACACATGTGTTGCTAATTTGTACTTCATTTTAGATTAGTGCCCCTATTGAATTTGAGAGTGCTTTGGCAAAACATGTAACTGGGAGTTCTAAACAGATGTTTCTTGAAAACCGAACTTTGTTCATCCAGAAAGAATCACTGTTTTATGCTTATATGTTACTTATGTTGAAGAGACGATCAAAAGCCCGTGTTTCT
The DNA here is from genome assembly GCA_002335545.1 of Apodemus speciosus. NCBI lineage: Eukaryota > Metazoa > Chordata > Mammalia > Rodentia > Muridae > Apodemus > Apodemus speciosus. The sequence continues at coordinate 65,758 of BDUI01005711.1, forward strand.
TAGGAAGCCCAAGTGACATCTTCTTCACGGTTGTTTTGTGACATACAACCACGTGGTCATTAAAAACACCCCTTTAAGATTCTCAAATATCAAAATCCCAGTCACACAGTGGGTATGAACTCTCTTCTTCAATAATTACAGAAGCATGTAAAAATAATAAAATGAACATTTCCTGTTGATAATTCAACTGAGATTTCAAGACAGTGTTTAAAAAACAGTCCCCCTAGTAGTTTGCATATTAATACCATAAAATATTCACTAGGCTAACTTTTTAATTAAACTCTGGTCACCTATATTAATTTGTTTCAATAGCTTTAAGAATAGCAATCCCTTAAAAAGATCAATGGTGGACATCATTTAGGAAATAAATGACTGCTTTCAATCTCTTGAACTATTTGTCTAGAGTTTACGTAATTTAGAAAGTAGTTCGAGGGTTCTCATCGACTTAATTAAAATGCAGATGAGACTAAACATAAAAAACATCATTTTACATGCTAAATTTTCTTTGTAATATTAAACATTATGCTATTAAAAGGAAAAGTATTATGGTTTGTATCTTAAATGTGCTCCCAACAGCCACGGCCATGTATTCGTGTTTTGGTCTTCAGCCCATGGCAATATTGAAAGACTGTGGAACACTTACATTAAAGGTCCTACTAGAAAGACTGTGGAACACTTACATTAAAGATCCTACTAGAAAAGAGTTAGATCACTGTGGCTATGCCACTGATGTGATAGTAGGACCCAGGTTCTTCTTTTCTCTTTTGCTTCCTGGGTAGCATAAAGTGATTAGCTCTGCATCACCGTGGCATCTTGTCACGATGGTCTGCCTCACCACAGGCCCCAAAAGACAAGACTGGATGACCTTAGTATATAATAATGAAATAGATATCTCCTTCTTATGTGTTGCCTACCTTATGTATTTTGTAACAGTAATAAAAGTCTGACTAATATATTAAAATTCTGGATAACTCATTGCATAATAATATTTTTGAAGGGATTTTTTTTAAAGTCTTTGACATACTAGTATCCATTGTGTGATTCCCCAGGGAACCAGAAACGGGAATGCAGAATTTTCTACATTTGTTTTAGTACTTTTGAAAAAGATACCTCAGGGACCACTCAGTAGAGTATGTTTTGAGAAAAGCCTATGTAGAAGATGTTAGAATTTCTGCTTATACATTCAAGGAAATAGAAAACAGAAAAGTTTCCCATTTATTTTTTTATTTTACATAACAAAACATGTTACCTTGGGGTGAAGCTATTTCATGTGAAGTAGGTGGACTATATGACATTTTTAAATTTAAGACAAAAATCAAAACTGAAGCCTCCACTTTACTGCTAGCCTGGGGATGATCAGATAATATACTGTCTTTCAGGGAAGTGTTTTCTAAAATATATTTTTATAATGTTCTTAGTTTATAATGATGGATGCAAGTGGAAGCTTTGTTGTCTTAGTTCTTAGACAGTCTTAAGTGACATAGAATAATGGCTGTTCAAGGGAAGGAGCACTATCTTAGGCACCAAAGGGGGTATTATACCTTATGATTTCCCTGCCAACGTACATTTATCTGGATGAATGAATGAATGAACGAATGTGAACTGGGCTTCAGTTCTTGACTTATTCCAAGATAAGGTGAGATTATACCTGTCATTTTCATGAAGAGTTTAGAAAATAAGAAATACCTAGTATAGTTCACATTTTATGTGCTCCTTATAGTATTCAAATGATTTACTTAGATTTTTTTTTTTTAAAAAATAATCTTTAACAACAGCAAATAACATATTAGGCCACTGAAATCTCCTCTCATTTTAAGGGGGGGAAGATCTGCGGTAGTTTCATATTCTTGCCAGATCTCGCAGTTAGCAAGATATGAAGTCTTCATATGAAGTTTAGAATACAAGATGTCTGGCTTTCAGGTTCACATTTTCAAACACTGGAGGATTGCTATGCATTATAGATGCATAATACATTATAGATGCATAACACTAGGATCCGCATTATGATCCTATTAACAACCAATGTGTTCCATTGAAACATGAAGAAAAGATACAAATATTCAATACTCTTGAACATGTCCTCTTCCTAATTACTATTGGAACACTGAATTTTGTTCTAGTCCTTTTGCAAGTTATGACACCATAACTTGTGTATGCATCTGTGTCTTGATGACCTTAGCTAAGATAAAAAAAGAAAGTTATGCTTGTTAAGAGGAAAAGGGGCCTGATGAGATTTCTCATCATGTAATCTCATCAGGAACTGCAACCAAGTTCCTTTGTAACTTTGAATTTAGTAATTCAAAGATATGCAAAAGAGCACAGTAGGATAAAGGTTGCAATATCGTTAACATAGTATGTGGTCTTAAAAAGTCAGTCAAAAGCTACTATGTGCAGTGGAATCCATCATGCAAATGGTGGCAGGATAGGCTTGCATTTGAGTTAGGAGTAATTTGCTTCAGGTCCTTCAGATCTTCTGCTCCTGGAGATGGAATGCTAGGGAGTTAATGGAGGTGTCACGGCTGCTGTGATCAGATCAGTTACCGTGGGGTGATTCCTAATGGGTTCAGAGCTCAGCATTCTTTACTAATTCCTCATTTCCATCCCCACTGTCATAGTTCAAGCCCTTTATTACCTCTTGTCTGGACTCCCAGCTGGTCTGATTGACTTTTGCCTCACATCGCTCAAATTCACCTACAGAACTCAAGGTTCTTAAAGCTCCCTTTTTATCATGTCCCTCCTTCAATCAAAAGCCTCCTGTGGGTCCCTATCACATACTGAATGAAGAACAGGCTTTGTAGTCTGGCCTCTAATCATTCCCTGAACTRGATGTAACCCACCTGTCCTGCCTTATGCCCCCCTATTAACTTACATGTGTCCTTCATCCATGCCCATGGATACCTGCTGGGAGCCTCAGTTTCCACATGCCAGTTCCTCCTTTCCTTTCTACTTTGCTATTYGCTAATTTGTCCAACTCCTCTTTTCTATCAGTATTCTACATATGCATCTTTAATTCCCATCACAAATGTGTCTTTTGCACAGCACTCTGATCTCTTCAACTCTCAGCAGCTTTTGATCCTCGAACGTTATGAGTGGATTTGTGATCTCTCTTCCATGCAGCTACTAAATTTTTTCTTTAGCTTGTAGCTAGAGCATATCTTTATATTAGATTTTGAGGTTATTAAGGACAGAGGGTCTATCTTGATCATCACTGTAACCCAGAGACTGGCCTGGAGTATCAATACAATAAATGCTCCAAGAATATTTGCCACATTCAGAGGAGCTTGACCCTGTCATTCCAAAGGAGTCATCGACACAATCCAATAAGGAAGCATTTGTTTCTTCTCTATTTTCCAATCAATACTCATTAGGAATTAGGTATTAGTTTGTGTAATTATTTTTCTACTTCTTGGTATTTTTGATTTCTGTCTACTTGAATCACCACTACTGTATCTTCAGATCAATATCTAGAGCAGAGAAGTAGGGGAGAGTTAACCTGTATTCATGTTATCAGATTAGATGAATAAATTTCTTAACATAAGTGATTTCCTAGACTCCTGAAATAATGGCTACTTATTTTGATATACATTGGGTACCACAGTAACTACCTTTCTTCTTGTTTTTCTTCTGATGAGAATCAAATTAAGGATGAAAGATCCATCTTTGTGTCTGGTTTGAGAAGGAAACTGTCCATTGTGGCAGAGGCAGCTCTTTGGCAGTGGGGAATCTTACAGTTGCTCACTTACACTTAAGTGCAACAGAGATTAGACATGTAAAAAGTTAGCTTTTAACTTCCTGAGTTTACACAGCAATGGTCCAAGTTCAGGGCAACCCTATATTCATCCTTTTTTTTCTATCCAGTGACACCAGGACATGGGGTGGAGGTGCTCACTTTCAGGGTGAGTCTTTCTTCCCAGTTGATCCCCTCCTTAAACTTCCTCACAAGCATATCTACAAGTGATGTAGATAAGGATGATTAATACACATCTACTGTACTGAACACATTGCTGGTCATGGAGAAAGCAGTAACAACAGCAGCAACAGCAGTGCTACCATCACCACCACCAGCAACAACAACTTAACTTCTCTCATGCTCAAAAGTGAAACCCTTTGTTCACTCTAGTCCACTGAGTAAATAAATTAGGCAAGCTGCTCTTATTTTTATTGATGTAATGAAGTTAAATCCTGTCCTAACTGGTTCATAAAAAATCACAAAATCTCTGTATATCAACAGTCCTGGTAAAATCAATATGCCTTGCTTCTTGGCAGGGTGATTTGACATCATTAATTTATACTTGATCTTTCATATGCCAGGAACCATTTTGTCTATGGAGTAGATTTCAGCTCTTGGGAACAATGTCAGTTGCCAAGCATTCACAGGGCAGAAGTCAGCCTTTAACTTCAGATATATAAACTTCAAGTGCCACCCTGGGTTGGAATAATCTTTCACAGAATAATTTCAGAGTTCAGAGAAACTTAACATCAAAATATAGATTTATTATTCCAGAGTACTACCAGAAATGACACAATTGTCCATTTTCCTCCCTGACTATAATCTTTAAGTCTATTTCAGGTTAGGTCAGCATACATGGCTAGCCGTGTGCAATAGAAATAGGTATAAAATTTCCCTGCCTTCATTAGCACCATATGAGACATGGTCTTATGTAAAAAGTCACATTTCAATAAAATAAAAGTTGAAGACATTAAGCAGAAATTCATTCAAATTGCTGATATGATACATAAGAGATACATATGCTATTCTAAGTTTATGGTTATGATTAATTTGGTCAATTGCTGTGTAAGTCAAAGAAATTCAAAGATAAACGTGTGTGTGTGTGTGTGTGTGTGTGTGTGTGTGTGTGTGTGTGTGTGTGTGTAAGTCCCTCAGCTTAGGTTTTATTCTATAATTACTTTCCTTTCCCTCTCCTTACATATTGCCTGCCTTATTTTTTCCTGTGCATTTGAAAATTGTTTTCCTTTATTGATTACTTGCATTGTGGTTTGAATCAATTATTTCTGAATGTAGTTAGAACATAAATAAGTAATGCCTAAATAACTAATAGACTTGTCTTCAAGCATCCATATTCTCTTTTACAAACTTTCATTGCAGGAGTTAATTGGAAATGGAACTAAATATTGCTTTGATTAATTAGTGTTCATTAAGATCCCTTGGTGTACTTTACAGAAACCATGAAACTTCTGGCATCTGCTTGAATACTGCTTAGAAGGTATTCTTGGTGAGATAGTGCTAAATTCTTCCTGTATTTTAATGAGCATTATGTATACAGATTACTATTTTTATTCCGGCATTTCATATTGTTTCTTCTGATTTGAAATGGAATTTGCAAATGCTTAAATAAATTAATTGAAAAGTTGTTAACGACAGTGTAACTCATATACATATTTTCAGGGTCTCAATGAAATTCAATTTTCTAACGCCTCATTCAGGTAATGCTGTTTAATGAACCACAACCAACTATAATTTTAGTTACTTAAACTTCCTTCTTTTTTTCCTACTTACAAATATTCTTCAAAATGTGGAAAGAAGAAGAAGGTCAAATCTAATAAAGAGTTCCATGATTATGGACACTTCTATTCTTCACATCTCCATATGAGAACATACAGTTATCTGAAAGGACAAAGAAAGCGAGCAAACAAACAAAAACTAAACCAAAACCAACCAAAACCATCTTGATCTTGAAGGAACCACCCGCTCCATTTGATCTAAAGGAACAAAGTCCATTAGACAGGAATATCTTGTTTTGTGGAAAGGGCAGGAAGAAAAATTGGAAGAGCCAGTGGGAATGAGGGACACCAAGGAAACAGTGTCTACCAGATCAAACAAGACCAATGTGCACATAAACTCGCAAGAGACAGTGGGCACACAGGCCAGCTGTAAGCCACATGGCCCAGCTCTGAGAGGGAGAAGTAGACATGAGTTTCCACTCCTAAGCCAGAAGCTATCTCCAATTAGCCTTCCCTTGTTTTTAGTTTTCTCCAGTGGCACTTCACTGGGGATATCGCCCACACTTCAGAGCACTTCATACCCAGCAGTAGATGACAACACAAAATGAACTCAATAGCATTTTTGTAAGCTTTTGGTTCTATGTCCCTGCATTTTGAAATTTGGTTTGTCTTAATGCTCTTTTGCCTATATTTTTATTTTATTTTTTTAAACTTTTGGTTGTGCGTGTTGTGCTTTCTATTGTTATTATTATGTTTTCAATTTTTGTTAGTTTGACTGTTGCTTTTCAAAAAGAGAACGAGAAAGAAGGTATTGGAACAGTTGGGTGGGGAGGGAGGGAAGATGTCGGAGGAGTTGGGAGGAAGGAAATCCAAGATCAGAATATATTGTATAAAAGTTTACTTTCAGAATAAAAGAATTATGTATTTATTATTTATTCACATATATCCAAATTAAAAAAATTAGATAGGCAGGCATAGCATGCTGGCTGGCTGGTTTTATGCTAGCTAACTTGGCATAAGGTGACTTGGCATAATCTGAAAGGAGGGAAATTCAATTGAGAAACTGTCTCCTRGAGATGTGTGCAGCAACCAGACAAGCCTGTAGGGTGTTTTTTGATTAGTAATCAGTGGAGAGTTTCCAGCCCATTTTAGGTAGAGATGGTGCTGGGCAGGTGGACCAAGGTTCTGTAAGAACCATGAGTAAGCCATGAAGCACACACCAGTAAGCAGCAGCCCCTCTGACTTCTGCTTTAGCTCCTGTGAACGGTCCTGCCATGTTTCAGTTCCTATCCTGACTTCCATTGGTGACCACTTATGTGAACTCATGAGCCAAATAAACCTTGTCTTTCTTTAATTTGATTGTGCTCATGGTGTTTAATCACAGCAATGGCAACCTTAACTAGGACACATTGTGAGAAATAGAAAAAAATCAACTTTTGGATTCTGTCAGCAGCTCTTMTGATCATGTTCTTGAGCTGTGTTACTTGTGTTTTTATATATTGTGTTCTACAGAGCTTTATAAAAAGATGCACTCTGGATGTGGAAAGTTTAATTTTTATTTTGATTTTTTATTATTAATTTTTTTCCTTGACAATTCATAGATGTATTTAAAGACCTATAACTCCTCCTCTCCACCTTTTCAAATCTTCCCACTCCTGTTATCACCTGTGCC
>BDUI01005713.1:34057-61822 GCA_002335545.1 Apodemus speciosus
GTGCGGGGGGCGGGGCGGGAGCGTTACGCCCTGATCTAAATGAGAATCAAGCAAAAACAAACAAACAAAGCACTCCAGTGTTTGTGTTGAGGTTCCTTTCAGGTACTTAGATATGAAGCTCTGGATTCCCACAGCGAAGTGGCATGCATAGTCACAGCTGTCCGTGGGGAGGCTACAAACCTTTGTTAAGATGCTTCCATTCAAAGTGACSGCTTCTCAGAGTTGAGTCAGGACTACATTTTTCTCAGTCTGCTTGCTCAGCAATACCTGAGGAGTCAGAGATCCAAGACACAGAAATCGAAATATGCCACCTTAAAATACTGAGGGAATGACTACACATTGGTGCTTCTCTGGAAGCCCCATTGATTAGCAGACACAGAGCTCCTAAGGACGTCCCTTACATTGAATCAGACCCCTATCCTTCCCAATATTATSAATAGAATGATGCTCCTTCACCTGGGTGAGCCTCTGCAGGTGTGTGACAGAGATGTTTTTGTGTCATTTATGCTTGTTTTTGACAGACTTCTCAGTTTCTGGCATCATGTCTGTTCTTTTTACTGTTAGCCACCACCTAGATTGCACATTAACGTGTATATACACTCTGCTCTAGTAATGTGCATTGTAGATTAKTCTCATATGAAGATTATTATTATTATTATATGTAGAGTTTAGCAACTGTAGAAAGAATATCTTGTGTGTTGTATGGGGCTGGGAGGAAGAACYAGGTTTAACTTCAACAAGCAACAGATTCTATTATTCTATTCTAACACGCACACAGAATATCTGATAGAGTCTTATGTAGAAATCACCAGGCTGCTGATTGAAAACATGCAGTCATTTCCCAATATGAGAATGATGATTGCTGGTCTCACCCTGGTAAACATAACACCATTCTCTGTCATACTGGGAAGGACAGGGATCCACTCACTTAAAAGCATGAGGTGTCCCTGAGGGCCTTGTGCTGGCAGATCACTTCCATAGAAGCTGGATGAGGGAGCAGGGGAACACCATTAAGTGTCCAGACAAGGAAAGGTTCTTTTGACAACATGAGCTAGGAAGTGGCAGTGGGAATGGCATAGGGCTTCAGAAAAGATCACAGAGTCAGGGTGAAAGAGCTTGCATATTGATGCAGGTGATGAGGACTGTTGATAAGGCCAAGAGTGCTAATGTTCGGATTAACCTAATTACATATACCCTAAGTAGCAAATCAGACTGCTTGAGGCTAAGGAAGAGGACCTTTGGATAGCCCAGAAATTCCCTGGGCTGTTACTTTTCTGCAGGGTTGTAGCACTTCATAGTCCTAGTGATTTCATTTTAGAGAATCTGAGCAAGAGCTGCAACAAAGATAGCTCCTAAGTATCTTTCAGCTTTTTACTTTCCACCATGTTTGAGCACTAAATATTTTGTCAAAGAAGTGTTGACGTAGGAATTGCTGAGGTGTAGGTTGCTTAGGCTGAAGGGTGGGGTAGGGTGGGACTGTGAGAACAGATGTGAGGGTGGCAACCTGAATAAATGGGTAAAAGAGAAAGAGAACCCAGATGGTAAGATGTGGGGTGTCAGTTGCAGAGGCTGGAGGGGATTGAAAAGTGTGGAGAAAGCAGTATCACTCTAGTGGGACAGAAAATCTGAGCTAGTGGGACGGTTGCAGCCCTGCAAAGCTGTGCCCCACTAAATATCTTGAWGGTTAGTGTTTAGTTTGTCCTGCTCATTTCTTGGGTTCCAGACAACATTGCCAACTGAGTTTGTAAAAGACAAACCTAGTTTTTGCAGAGTTGTCTGCAGAACTGGCCAGCAAATGCTATGTTGGAAGACAACCTCTTTATCTCTACATTACACTGCAACAGGTGGCCTGTGTGTTACATCACATGTGCAACAGGACCTTCTGTGCCTTCTAGAAAGCTAAACGTTGGTGGACAGAGCTTTGCAGACGGGTTTATGAGTCATGCCTTTCCTTGTCTGTTCATTGTGAACTGCTACAGGGCGTCAGTAGTGTGAGCTGCACTGTGTGACTTTTGTCCTGAGAGCTAAGCTTGTGCTTTCTTCATCCAGGCTGTGAGAAGACGTTCATCACAGTGAGTGCCCTGTTTTCCCATAATCGAGCCCACTTCAGGGAACAAGAGCTCTTTTCCTGCTCCTTTCCTGGATGCAATAAACAATATGACAAAGCCTGCCGACTGAAAATTCACCTGCGAAGTCACACAGGTAGGAGCTGCAGTGTGCACCTCCGTGTAGACATACGCTTTGTGGTGGCTGTTGTGCTCATGGCTTTGCTGTGTCATGTTTTTCTTTTACAAGGTGAAAGACCATTTGTTTGTGACTCAGACAGTTGTGGCTGGACCTTCACCAGTATGTCCAAACTTCTAAGACACAAAAGGTAAACCAACCATACATTTTGGCATTTAGGTTCTGAAAGCACATGAGCGATGTGTCTCAGACCACTTTAGTGAATTACTTACAGATCTCAGGCAGTTTAAAATGGAGGTCAGTGTCAGTGTTCTAGAAAATCAGACAACTGTAAGAAAAACACTAAAGAGTCTCTTCATTTGACAACAGCTATTTCCTGTGTATGTTTGATTTGGTTTACTTAACATCCTGTCAATACAATTACAGTTTTTTTTTTCCTTTTAAATGTTGTAGAAATACTTTCTTCATGATCTTGCAAACTTTTAGCAGTAATACAACTAGGGGTCTGTGTACATGTGACATTCAATATGTTCTCTCATTCCATCTTGGTCACAGCTYCGACATTTGTATTATACAGATTCAGAGAGGGTGGGTGGCTCGTGTATGTTTTGATGACTGGGGTCTGAGGTGCTCAGAGTGAAAGCATTACTTAGAAAAAGACAGTGTTTGCAAGTTTACTTAAGAGGAATCTTTCCCACTGCTGCCAAGCTGTGTGTATATCTTCTGGTCATCCGTGGCTCGGAAAGAACATTGGCCATAGAGATTTCTAAACAATTCACATTATTTCATTTTGTCCTTTGGGGCTCAGCTCTTCCTAGGTTGTTGTAGCACTAATTATTCCATTTCTGGTTCTGAGACCACCTATCTATCAAAGAATTTCTGATTATGGGGCAGCTAAACAAACCCTGTGTGAACATTCTGAAATGCATTGATCATTCTGAATGGAGGGAGCATACTGTTTCAGGTCTAAAGTCTCATGCTCATGAGTCTGTGAGTAATGATTGCTCCTTCATTATTGTTTTGTTTTGTTTTGTTTTGTTTCAGGAAACATGATGATGACCGGAGGTTCACATGCCCTGTTGAAGGCTGTGGCAAGTCATTCACTAGAGCAGAGCATCTGAAGGGCCACAGTATCACCCACCTGGGGACAAAGCCATTCGAATGCCCTGTGGAAGGTAGCATTTAAAACGTTGCTTTAGCTGTAGACAAAGTGCCACACCAACCCTGCTGTTAAGCTGTAAGTTTGAGTAGCAGAAGCACTATATTTATTCGGTTGGTTGAGAGTAGGTGCACACTGTCTTAGGGGAGTGTGCTGGATGAAGTACTCAGTTTGAGGCTGTGGTCCACTACCTGTTTAACTCGGTGATTATGAGGAGAAGAATGCACTGTCCTTGTGGTCTGGCATGTAGCTTGGCCTCAATGACAAATAGCTAGTCTYGTTGCACCCGAACAGAAATAAAGCCTGTCTGATTTTTTTAATAAGGGTATACCTCGGGCTTTGTCTTAGTTAGGGTTTCTATTGCTGTGATAAAACACTTTGACCCAAAGCAACGTGGAGAGCATCTCAGCTTACACTTCTATGTTACAGACCATCATCAAAGAAAGTCAGGGCAGGAACTCAAGGAAGGGACCTAGAGGCAGGAGCCCATGCAGAGGCCATATGTGGGTGCTGCTTACTGGCTTGCTTCCATGGCTTACTCAGCCTGCTTTTTTAGAGCACCTAGGACCACAGGCCTGCATGTGGTACTACCCACAGTGAATTTGGCCCTACCGTATCAATCATCAAGAAAATGCCTCATAGACATGCCCATAGACCAATGTTTGTAGACATTTTTCTCAACTGAAGTTCTCTCTTTCAAAAAAATAAATCTAGCTGTGTCAAGTTGACATAAAAGTAGCCAGCACAGGCTTTTTTCTTTGAAATGTTAAATTTTAATATATTTGTATGGTCCATCTATACCAACCCTGCTCTAGTTAAAGGAAGGAACAGTCTAGCATGAGTSTGTTGAACCCTAAATCTGTAGACTTTAGTTATCTTAGCTGGATAAGGATAATAAAGACCAGCACCAGTTTTAACAACAGACTGAACATAGTGCAGATAGTATGATCAAGCTTTCCCTCCTGTCACCATGCCAGTTGTGAGTGAGTATGACAGGTAAACAAGAACATTCTGGGTGCTCGAGGTGTCGGGGGTTCATCCATACTGCTCTTGGGAGGCGGAGTGTGAATGTCCTGATCAGTTTAAGGAGAAAAAGCTAGTCAGTCATTAAAGGATGGCTGTTGGAAACAGAAAGACCAGAGGGAGAATCCACAGGGTAATAGTAGCTCATGCTGGAGCCAAGGCCCAGTCTGGTCTTTGGAGACTCAACTGCAATCACCCTGGTAAGACAGTTGCTCCTGGGCCAGGGGCTGACAGCAGAAAGGAAGGGAGCCTCATCAACAGCAAAAAATAGAATTGAAGCTTGATTATTTGGACCTGGATGAGGAGTGAGGGGTAGTAGTTGAGATCAGTGTCTTAGCTAATGTTGGGATTGGAGAAGAGAAGAGTTTGGTCATATGGTACAYAGAATGATAAAATGTGGCTGGAGAGATGGCTCAGCCGTTTAGAGCACTGTCTGTTCTTCCAAAGGTCCTGAGTTCAATTCCCAGCAACCACATGGTGGCTCACAACCATCTATAATAAGATCTGATGCCCTCTTCTGGNTATGATCAAGCTTTCCCTCCTGTCACCATGCCAGTTGTGAGTGAGTATGACAGGTAAACAAGAACATTCTGGGTGCTCGAGGTGTCGGGGGTTCATCCATACTGCTCTTGGGAGGCGGAGTGTGAATGTCCTGATCAGTTTAAGGAGAAAAAGCTAGTCAGTCATTAAAGGATGGCTGTTGGAAACAGAAAGACCAGAGGGAGAATCCACAGGGTAATAGTAGCTCATGCTGGAGCCAAGGCCCAGTCTGGTCTTTGGAGACTCAACTGCAATCACCCTGGTAAGACAGTTGCTCCTGGGCCAGGGGCTGACAGCAGAAAGGAAGGGAGCCTCATCAACAGCAAAAAATAGAATTGAAGCTTGATTATTTGGACCTGGATGAGGAGTGAGGGGTAGTAGTTGAGATCAGTGTCTTAGCTAATGTTGGGATTGGAGAAGAGAAGAGTTTGGTCATATGGTACAYAGAATGATAAAATGTGGCTGGAGAGATGGCTCAGCCGTTTAGAGCACTGTCTGTTCTTCCAAAGGTCCTGAGTTCAATTCCCAGCAACCACATGGTGGCTCACAACCATCTATAATAAGATCTGATGCCCTCTTCTGGKGTGTCTGGAAACAGCTACAGTGTATTCATATAAATAAAATAAATCTTTTTTAAAAAATGATAAAATGTTCAGTTTGACCAAAAGTACTCAGAAAGCAGACTGTGTGACTGCTGCTAGCTTAAAGAGCAAGCTGGACTATGGGTAAAATCAAGTAGCATGCAGGTCCTCGTTTAAGCCCTGCAAGGGGATGGAATTCTCAAGCAATTCAAAATGTGAGTTCTGGATTCATGTCCTGAGTCTGCCTCTTGCATGGCTCAGAGGAGTCCTGGGATAAATAAAACTCTGCCTCTTTTCTTCATCCATAAAGTAAACTAAACTTGTAGGGTTCTTGGAGGGATTCAGCTAATTGAAACTTTTAAAGCTTGTAAAAGCATTAGTATTTATCAGTTCTAATAGTTATAGTGATTACTGTTAGGTGGAGTTTTTTGTTGTTGTTGTTTTCTGGGTTTCTTTTTGCATTTTTTTTTTATTCCATATGTTCTTTATTTACATTTCAAGTGATTTTTCCCAAGCCCTAGTGAACRGTGATRGAGAGCCACAGATGGTGGTATAACAGTGGAAAGGCTGCCCTGGTAGGAACKCTGAMGGCAGGATACTGAGCCAGAAGGATGTCTATGTAGGCCAACTATGAAAGCTGAGGCCCACTAGTATCATTTGCTGTTGGTGGGCAAGTTTTGGTAGGGTAACTCAGGCAGAGCTAGTGAGCAGGAGGCAGGTGCTGCTCTTTTTGATAATTCTTTTGGGAGTGATTGGGGAAAGGAGAAAGAGCAATTCACTGTTAACGATGGAGCATTGAAATTCTCAAGGAGCTTTGARCCTCAGCAGAGAGAGTGTGATAGGGCTTGRTTAAGGCATCTGCATGATGCAGTGGAGCCTGATGCGCAGACTCCAGAACTCCTGCATATTGGACTAAATGAAACTAGGCTCTGTGTTGAGGGTGGTGTCAGAGACATCCTAGGGTGGTAGGCAGTGCCAGTGCTGGGGACCTGAAAGTGGGCTATTTAAGGGAATGTGGGTCCATGTGAGGAAGGGCCCTGGCTGTCTCTGTGTAGTTTGGGACTTCATTTCATTCTCACATGGAACTTAATGTGTTCCTAGACAAGCTCTAAGGCTGTTCCTTATCTTGCCCCCATGCATCTCATTTTACAGACAAGGAAAAGCTGTTCTGCAGCATCAGAAGCTTATCTGTGGTCATGGGACAAACAAGGGTTACAATGCAGACAGCCTTAGCTGGGCAGTTCCCTGAGCCCTAACACCCATCTGCTTCAATGCCTGGCCCCATCACTCACCAGGGCAGGTCACCCACTGCACCTTGCTATGGCATCTGTGTCTCAGTCTTCTCAGAAGCTGTTTGTACAGCATTCATTATTTCAGCATTGATCTTTTTCAAACTATGTGCTCATCCAGCTCACAAGCCTCTGAACTCAAGAATTCTACCACCCCTTCCTGGGTCTCTAGAGGACAGAGCACCAACATGACAGGCTGCCATGGATGAAGGAAAGGCAATTGTAAACATGGGTTGCCTCCAGCACTTGAATCCAGATCTGATGTGTGAATGAATTGAATATATAAGCTGGGGAATGCTGGCTCTGGCTCCTTTTGTACCTGTGACCTAAAAACAGTTGTTCAGTGCCTGCGATGCACACAGGAGAAGTGGGCAGGTTTGTATATGGTCCTGTATTGAGATGGTTCCAACCCTTGAACTATAGGATTCCTTTTTTTTTTTTTAAATAGCTTAATAGAGGTGACTCATATACATTTTTGCAACTAAACTTTGACTCAGGGTTTTTAAGTTGTTTCCACTTAACTCTGAGCAGTGGGTAGAGGGCCTGATTATGTCACGTGTCTCTCAGACTAACTCATAGTCTACATAGTCCTTTATAATTTTTCCTTTATCCCTTGTGCCAGAGTATTTGGTGTATGTCACTTGTCAGTACTAGTGCTTGGGAACATAGTGTCATGATCTGTATTAGGGTTCTCTAGAGGAACAGAACAGTTAAAATGAATCTATATATATTAAAAGGGGGTTTTATTAAAGTGGCTTACGGGCTGTGGTCCAGTAGTCCAACAGTGCCTGTCTCTCAAAGGAAAAATATAAGAATCCAAAAGGCTGRATGTCTCAGCATACATTGGAATTTTGAAGAAGTAGGCTCTAAATCTAGTGGAGGAATATCTTGGCACCAGGGTCGATRAACTTAGCAGTGAGAATGGGGGCAAGCAGGCARAACCCAAAAGCTTTACTCTYTCACGTCCTTTTATRTAGGCKGCCACCAGAAAGTGTGGCCCAGATTTAGGGTGGATCTTCTAACCTCAAATGATCCARTCAAGAAAAATCTCTTACAGGTGTTAGTTAATTCCAGATGTAGTGCAGTTGACAACCAAGATTAGCCATGGCAAATTGACTCCTTGTCAACTTGACACACAATTATATCTCATTATGTCATGTTTTATTTCCAGATAAAACCAATAACCAGCTCATAATTACTCCTAACATGATATAACTATCCTCCTATAACTGCAAATACATTATRTATCTTAGGATGTGTGGCAGTGTCCCCTGAGAGACAGCCTTTTAGTATCTCATAACTTACATATTCTAACTACTGATATCTCAATTGTTGTTACATAACATGATAAACCTTGGAAAGAAAACGAAAATATCCTTACAAGCACATTCTTAACAAAAAATGTGACAGAAGAACATGCCAGTTATCATCCTGTTTTGCAACTGGTCACATGGCCTTGGTGTTTATGACTAACTTCCTCTACTACCCACTCTGTGTTTCCTCCCCCTCAGTAAGCACCTCAGCAGGTCTTGGGTTTTTGTTTTTATGTCTTATTTTTTTTTCCTTAAGAAGTGACCCATACCGTCATTCTTGAAGGTTCTGAGCCCTTTGTCATACCGAGTGGATTGGGTTATAGTTTCACATTGACTTAATTTCTGTCTTAGGGTTACTATTGCTATGTTGAAAAATCATAACCAAAGCACCTTGAAGATAAAAGGATTTATTTGGCTTACATATCCTGAATCAAGGTCTATAGAAGGAAATCAAGGCAGGAACTCAAATCAGGAGGGAACCTGGAGAAAGGAGCTGATAAGAGTCCATGGAGAGTGCTGCTTCTTACTGGCTTGTTTCTCATAGCTTGCTCAACCTGCTTTCTTATACCCCCCAGGACCACCACCAAGAGTGATACCACCTACAGTGAGCTAGGCCTTCCACATCAATCACTAGTTAAGAAAATGCACTGTAGGCTTGCCTGATCTTATGGAGGCATTTTCTTATGAGGTTCTCCCTCTCAGATTACTCTTGCTTGTATAAAGGTGACATAGAACTAGTCCGTAYATGATTCTTAATTACTGTTGTGGAGGGAGTTGCATGTGGCACAGTGGGTCACAGCACATATGTGAAAGTCAGCAGACAACTTTGTGGAGTTGGTCGCTTCCTTCCACCATTATGTGAGTTTCGGAAATCAAACTCAGGTCACCAGACTTGGGTGACAAATACCTTCCTTCTGAATTGTCTTACCAGTCTAGTGTCATTTCTGATGTAGTTAGGAAGTATCTTTGATCATCCTCAGGTATAACTCTGGATCCCCTCTGTGTTCCAGGGTGCTGTGCCAGGTTCTCAGCTCGCAGCAGTCTGTACATTCATTCTAAGAAACATCTGCAGGACGTGGGTACCCCGAAAAGCCGCTGCCCAGTGTCCAGCTGCAACCGACTCTTCACCTCCAAGCATAGCATGAAGGCGCACATGGTGCGGCAGCACAGCCGGCGCCAAGGTCTGTGATTGTGGCCCTGGGGGTTGCAAAGAAGTATGTGCCTGAGCATGAGAGAAGTGGGATCGTTCCCCTCCTCTCTCCTCTCAGTCAACGTGCAAACCATGACGTTGGATCCCTGTGTTTCTACACAGCCGTGAGACCTTTGTGCTCTTCTCTCCTGCTGCTCTCATCTTACCACAGCCCCTTTGACACTGTTTTTCCCTTGTCTGTGAAGTTCTTCCCCTCAAATGTGCCATCATGTTGCAGGCCTCCCCTTCACATGTGCTCTAAGTCTGTCTGTAGCTGGGCCCTTGGCCCTGTTTGCTCATCCTCTGAGTCTGTCTTGCCATTTGTTATGTCCATCATTCCTGAGCACTGAAGCTTGTCTTTTCCTCCTGGTCTCAGGAGACAATGGATCCTACACAGAGGACTGTGTTCTACAGATGCACAGGAAACTTTCTAAGCTCAGGGTGGAATTGTGTCTCAGGAATGGGCTGGGGTATGAGAGAAGCACCATGATAGTGGTCAAGGGCATGTGGAAGGGAGGATGCTGACCTGATCTTCAGCATCTGTGGTACAGCACTTAGAAGCCTGCCCTTCTATATCTTATCTTCAGATATGGGCAGGACATCAAGACTATAGGAGTGGCAGTGGTGGCTGCCTCTCTAGTGCATTCACAGAGACTGTCTCTCTGGTTGCTTGTGCTCCTGGTAAGGTTACTTGGTGATGGTCATGCATGTTTCTAACCAGTTCCCCCTCACTGACCTGTGAAGCAGGGAATACCACTTAGCTTTTTCCCAATTGAGATCCTGAGCAGGGACAGATTGTCGAGTCCTATTTCCTTGAGTTTTGAAAATAAGGAAGGTGATATTATGAGTCAGTCTCGGTTAAAGTGTCTGATGCAGGGCTCTGAGCAGCTGGAGCGGGTAAAGGTTTGTGTTCTTAATCTGGTTTCTTCTCTTGGGAGAGGTGGTTGCTAATCTGTCCTTTGGTTCTCAGGCACTGTAACCTCATGACATAGCAGTTGCCCCTCTGCACTGTAAAAGCAGTTGCCCTCCTGCTAGTCTATAGATTCCTTAAGGACAACAGAGTGGGTCTCCTAAAATTCATGTTGGAGGATGTCACTCAACCACTCTCTCCCTCTTCAGCTCTGAGCTATCATTCCCTCTCAAACTGTATCTCTCTTTCCCTAAGCTGCTAATTCAGGCTACTTCCCAGGAGTTTGCTTTAAACTCTGGGTGGATGAGAGTCCCTTTTAGCAGGCTATGTTTATGGTTTAATTGACTGATCCATGTATCATTCATTCTGCCCATCGTGGTCAGTAGAGGACTCAGGGCTGCCTGATGACTGCTAGCTTGTGTTTCAGTTCACCTCACCATGCCGCAAGAAAACTTGCCAAGGAAACACTCAAGCCAGGGTCTTTATTGGGATCTGTTTGCCTCCCAAAGCCACAATCCTAACCATTAGCACTACATGCTTTATATTCAGTCAGTGATTTTCTCTTGTGTATCCATTCATACCAATTCTCTAGTTGACAGTTGTGGAATTAATAAAATATTAGGGGGAAGAATTTTTAGTAAGTTGATATCTTTGTTCCACCAAAACCACTCTCCACAAAGAACAGAATCAAGATGCATGTTTATTTGCTTATTTTTAATTTTAAGAAAGTGACSAGTTTCCTGTGAAGCAGGATTCTAGAAAGAATCACTCCCATCTCAAAATGTTGTATTAATGCTAGGATACTGTTGAAGACACTTTGTGAATGTGACAACTAAAGAGTCTGTCTTTGGTTTTTGTTCTTATGTCTAAATTAGATGTCTTTTCTAAGCTTGAGTTAAAAATGCAGTATGCAGCCTAGTGGTGGTAGCATATGCCTGTAATCCCAGCCCTTGGGAGGCAGAGACAGGCAGATCTCTGTGAGGCCAGCATAGTCTACAGAGTGAGTTCTAGGACAGCCAGGGCTATACAGAGAAACCCTGTCTCAGATAAACAAAACAAAACAAAACAAAACAGCCTTATTCAGACTGATCTGACCTTCATGCTTATAAAGTATGCATTTGTAGTTAGCATGTAGTTGGTGTGGGAGAAACAGAACAGAGTGCCCCTTCCCTCTACTTCAGAAAGGGATGTAGGAGGACCTGATGTCTGAGCTTCATGCATCTGTATAAACCTGGGGCTTTCAACCCAGTCCAGACAGCCAGTTTTACTCCTTGACTGCCTACAGTTGACTCAAACTAATCCAGTTTGTGGATGGCAGTAGATGTGGAGTTGGGCACAGAGTTTGACAAGACCTGAGATGACTGAAGATCATTGTAAAAATACCGCAGAGCCAGAGTTAGTCTTAGAGCTTACTTGTGGAAGCTTTGTGCTATGGATAGGTTGAAATGTTCTTGGTTGGCTACTGCAGCACAGGAGGAAGGTCAGGCTTTGGAGCCCAGAGACAGCCTGAGGACATGAAATAACAGCTGCCATTCCTGACTCCAAAGGAGTCAGCTCTTCCTTTGGTGTCTGCTGTTCACTGTGTGCCAGCAGTAGGTCTGTCCTTACCCTGATGACAAGGTCTAGTGATTCACTGTGTGCCAGCAGTAGGTCTGTCCTTACCCTGATGACAAGGTCTAGTGATTCACTATGTGCCAGCAGTAGGTCTGTCTTTACCCTGATGACAAGGTCTAGTGAAAGAGTAGTCAGTGTTGCTTCAAGGGGTAGCTGCTACCATTTCAAGGAGAAAGATTTCTTAGTCTGGCCACATAGTAACTGAAATATCCATTGCTTTTACAGATCCTGTACCTCAGCTGGAAGCTCCAAGCTCTCTCACACCCAGCAGTGAACTGAGTAGCCCAGGCCAAAGTGAGCTCACCAATATAGATTTAGCAGCACTTTTCTCTGACACACCTGCTAATAGCAGCAGTTCAACAGCAGGGTCGGATGAAGCACTGAACTCTGGGATCCTCACCATTGATGTCACTTCTGTGAGCTCTTCTCTGGGAGGGAATCTCCCTACTAATAATAACTCCTTAGGGCCAATGGACCCCCTCGTTCTAGTGGCCCACAGTGATATGCCTCCAAGTTTGGACAGTCCTCTTGTTCTTGGGACATCTGCCACAGTTCTTCAACCAGGCAACTTCAGTGCGGATGATTCACAGGCCATGAGCACAGGAGCAGTAGGCTGCCTGGTGGCTCTGCCTGTGAGGAACTTGAGTCAAGACTCTCCAGCTTTGACCCCCAGCAATAACTTGACAGCACCTGGTACCACACCAACTTCTTCAGACACCACCCAAGAAACTGGCAGTGTTCCAGATCTGCTGGTTCCAATAAAGGTGGAACAAGACTTGTCTCCTGTCCCAGATGTGGTCCAGGGGCAGACGGAAAGCCATGGGCCATCCCAGTCTGTGCTGTCCAGCTCTTCAGAGAGGCCAGGGGCTCAAAAGGACTCAGAGCTCAGTGCTGGCACAGGCAGTCTCTACTTGGTATGAAGCACTCTATTCCATCACCACCACTAGCTCACTTCCCTAATGCACTTTGGATCATGTTTGGGATGAATCCTGTCTATGCAGACGGTTCTTTCTGGTGTGCAGAAGGACAKATGGAGCCTGACTTTGACTTTGAGTCTGGAATTGACATTCTTACAGCTTTAAGCAAATCATTTAAACTATCTGAGCCCTAGATCCTCACTTATTTCTAAAATAAGGGGTTTTGGCTACATGCATTCTAAAATTCTTTTGAGTTCTGTGATTTTATACAGTTTTCATGAGAAAACTTGAGGAATTTCTTAATATTGAAGTGTTTACCTTTGTGCTTTTCACGTAGTGATGAGTCCTAGAAGAGCAATGTTGACATCGTCATCTTAACAGTTCAGTGGGAACTGAAAGCTACATCAGGATATTTTTATTAGAAAAACAGTGATTCCTGAGCCTTCGTTCTTGAAGGATTATAACAATACTCTAATTTTGAGGCTGGACAGTTATTGTATTCTATATTTATATCAATTTTACCTTTAATATAATCTAAAGTAATTTAAAAATTCCCAGAGAGAGTCTGACTTTCCTCAGTCTACGATGGAAATGATCATATAGGTTTCTTTAGAATGCTGGTTGAATTTTGTTTTGACATTTATCATGTTACGATTCATACATCTTACCTTACTAGAGCCTAAAATACTGTTGTGAATTGGGATCAAGTGGAGGGTGCCTAGCAACCAACCTATTGGAGCCGACTTGTATTTATCTCAGTGCACAGTCTGTCTCTCCATTGCTGGTGTCTGGCTGGTGGTGGCAGAGCTACACTTGCCAGCATTTGCTTAGGCTGCCACAGCAGTTGCTAAGAGCAACGGTGACTAGACAGGTACTGGAGGTAACCACAGGACAGAGCATGTGGGAAGCCTGTCCCTGGCACTCCGTGCCTCCCTGTGTCTCAGGAAAGATGGAGTGGAAGAGCCAGCAGAACCTGGGTAGAGGTGGAAGAGCTAGCAGAATTGAGGCTTGCCCCTTGTTTGTTCTCTTGCTAGCACTGTGGCATTGGGCTCCCCTGCTTCTCTGAGTGGGAATGGTGTTGTGAATGGGTTTCAGTATGCTGTGAGCTGTAGAGGACTGGGTTCCTTTACTCCAATTAGTTTTAAGAATGAAGCTTTTCTTATTAAATGTTCACACATTTTTTTTAATTTCCTATTTGAATACTGCTTCTCTGGCACCTCTAGGTTTGCTGAATTCAGTGGTACTTTCTGTATTGGCAGATGACAGTGTGGCACTTGCTGCCAACACTACCCAGGGCTGCTGAGGCATAACCCTGGCATCAAGAAGACATGGTGTTTTAGGGAGCAGGGCAGTGTACAGCTGTGTACACTTAGTAGTCTGTCTCTAAAATATCTTAGAGCATGTAGACCTTGGAGGAATGAACTTCACTTATCCAGATGGTGAAGCTGTGTGTGTWTTCCTTGGCTAACAATTGAGCATGTGGTTTCCCACTCGCCTTTGCTGGTGACTGAATCCTGGAGCTCTGATATGATCCCAGGCAGGCTTAGTCCCCTTGCTACCCTTCCTCTGCTGTTTAGATCAAGCAACTGACACACTTTTCTTTGGTCCCAGGAAAGTGGGGGCTCAGCAAGAACTGATTACCGAGCCATTCAACTAGTCAAGAAAAAAAAGCAGAAAGGAACTGGGAGCGATGAAGGTGAGGCTGAGTGTGCTGCAGTGCTGGTGGGCAAGGGGCTCAGGTCTCTTGTGTCACAGTCACAGGCAGAGGAAGCACACAGAACAGTTGTTTCTGTGTTCTTTGTCTTCTATGTTCAAAATGCCCTTTTATCAATTCCTTAGCTTAACATGAACTTAGAAAACAGGTAGCAGTCAAATCACCAGCATGTCTGAATATGCTCAATGGGTCTGAGAGGCCCCCGGAAAAATCAAGGGTTCAAAACAGGGTCAGCTCTGGAAGGCTCCTGAGTAAATGAGCCGAGAGGACCAGGTGTCAGGAAAGCTGAGGGTGGCTGGATGCCTAGTTAGGCCTGGCCTTGTGGTGGAAGCCCTTGCCTGGTATGGCCATTATCTCTAGGATAGCTGTGTGAAGGCAGCCTATGTACAGCAGTCTTTGGTTGAATCAGCCTGAACCTATACGAGCAGCAGCTCACCTGAATGAAAAAACAAATCAAGACAGTACCACATAGGCTGATTAAGCCTATGGCCTTGCCTACTGCTCCTTCTGCACATGAGATTGAAGGTGCTGGTGCTGAGAGGAGACTGGTGAGTCCTGTCTAATGTCATCAAAGCTCTTCRCTGTTGTCAGGAGTCATTCATCTTTATATTTACTTAAACTTACTTGGGTGCAATTTTATATCTTTCCGTTCTTAATGTCATAGCTCCATATTTAAAATAACAGTTTTCTTCAAGCAGAAGTTTCCATGAGTGCCTGTCAGTGTCACTTGTAACTTAGGACAGTTCTGTGGTTTAAGAATCCAAGTGTAAAACTTGCAGGGAAAATAAAAGGAGATGTAGATGTCTGTAGAAAAAAATGTACTACATGCAAGCCGAATTCATGAAGAAAGCTGACTAGCTGTCTCTATTGAGCCCAGTTACACTTGTGGTGTCAGAGGAAAAGGACTGCTTCAGACGTCGGGTACAGCGTTTATTGCACTCACCACCTGTACTTACAGAGGTAGTTATGCAGTATTATTTGCAGTATGACAGTTTAAAAATTAAAAACACTTTAAAAGTTAAGCACATATTTCACYTCTTTTAAAACTGACAGYTTTTCCTTCACATTGGTGTTGGTAAATGTTAAGGTTTTCAGTTCTCTAAAACCCCATATATGCTGCTGACTCCTGTTGGCTGATATCAGAGCCCACAGGGGAGTCAGAGGCTACTCTTGGCAGCTGCCCTTCTGGTTTAGAGCCATAACATGCACTCCCTTCCCACCCTCTCTCCTCCTCCTCCTCTTCCTCCTACTTTCTCCGCCCCTCCCTCTCTCTTCCTCTCCCTTCCCCCTCCCTCTCTCCCTTTCACCGCTCTCTCTCCCACTCTTTCCCATGTTTGGTAAAGCAGGCTGGTTTAGTCTGTCCCATGTGCTCAGGTATCTTTTACAGTTTGCCTCCTGGAGGAAGTAGAGCACTTCCTTCATTGTTGTGTGCTCCCCTGAATTAGCTATTACATCTTAAGGCTTGATCTGGTTGATTCTTCTGGGGAGAGGAGAGTTAGTAAAACTCTTTGAGGTAGTGCTGGGTTCTTTGCATGGGGGGTGGGGGGGAAGGGGTAGGTGGTGTCCTTAGCAGCCATTGATGACTAGCACAGAGCCATTAGATGCCTGCAGTCTTCAGAGAAGGTGATAATAGTTCTACCTTTCTCCTATTAACTAGGACACCTCTCTAAAGAGTGGCTTCTCAGTCCATCACCCTGAGGTACAATTGATGGGAGAAAGTTGTGGTGCTTAAGTCTGCATCAGGTTTCTGTGAGTAGTTTCTGGCCACCTGTGACAATTACAGTATTTCATGTACTCATTTTAAATATTTTAGAGACTTTGAAGGGAAATATAATCATGGCTTCTGCAAGGTATATAGATTTCATGGGTAAGAAAGAAAATGTCCCTGCTAGGGTGAAGGATTACCTTCTGCACTCACCTGTCTTTCTTGAAAAGCACTCTTTAAACCCTATGACCAGCCAGGAGAGGTTCCATGTAGAGTCCCTGCCTTTAAATAGCCCTTGGAACCAACCATGTTTGTCCTAACATGTACTGTAACTTCAGACTTAGTCTCTACCTTGGATAGCTGTGTGCCATGAATATTGCTACCCTTGTGTCCACAACTGTGACATSTTACCTAGCCATTCCTTGGAACAACCTACTCATAGCCCTGTTGAGCCTGTTACTGATAGTTGCTGACACAGTAATAGGAAGTTTATTTTTACCAGGTGTTCACTAGGACACCTGAGCCCTACCTGGGCTTAACCAGGCTCCTATCTGGGCTCTGTTGTCAGTTCATCCAACCAAATCAGGGCCTCAGCCTTCCCTTGCCTATCATGATGCTTTTGAAGAATACAGTTCCTCTCTGCAGACTCTCTCCATGTGTATTTCTTGAAGCTTCCTTTTGATTAGACTGAGGCTCGGGTCTGTTGGAGCTGGAGGTAATGTGCCCTCCTTGTGCATTGTGCTGAGTATAGTGTATTGACATGGATTGTTAGCAAAGGTGCTATTGGCCAGCTTTCTACCTTTTATAAACATCCTATTTTTCTCTGTAGTTGAAAATATTTAACTTGATGTTGTAGATATTTTACAATTGTGTGCCCTCAAGTATAGCTTCAGCCATTCTCACAGCCCATTGAACGCTCTTGTACTCGGTCAGTGTTGTGTAGTTAAAGGAGAAGGTCAGACCAAGAGCAGGATCCAAGACGGGTCCCGTATGGTGAGGACAGTRTAGACTTTTTCCAGCATTGCTGACCAAGAGCTCACCTGAAACATATCTGCAGTAATTATTGGGACTTAATTATGTGAGACCCAGCCCCTCCAGAGATAGGGCTGACASTGTGTAACCCAGGACTACACTGTACATCACGTTGTTAGCATTGGCTCTCTGAAGAGGTTTAAGGTACCCAGGTAAACAAGAAGAATCTGTTTGTTTGTATGTTTGTTTGTTTTTAATTATATTTTTATATATTGGTTCTTGGCTTGTATGTATGTTCATGTGCCATGCCTGTACCTGGTATTCTCAGAGGCCAAAATAAGGCATCAGATCCCCTAGAAMTGGAGTTACAGGTGATTATGAGCTACTATGTAGGTACTGGGAATCAAACTTTGGTTCTCTCCAAGAGCAGCTAGTGCTTTTAACTACAGAGCTATCCAACAATCCACAAAGCAAGAACATGCTGACAAGCAGGACATTTTAGGATCCGTAGGTTATCCAAGGAGTTCAGTGAAGCTAATTGTTTACCACAGATACCCTGTCTCTCATTATGTTTTCCACAGATTTAACCCTAGACAGTGAGTTTTTACTCTGATAGTTGGCCCTGGCGTTCTGCAGGCGATTTGTATTATACACACATGTAGGTGTTTATAAGTTAGGGTTCTACACACAGTACACGCTCTTCCCTCTCTCAGGTGTACTCCATTACTCTCAGCATAGACTCAGAGGCCTGGCCTTCCATGTTCTCAGTGCTGGGTCATAGTTTGACTAGCATTGAGTTTTGCTCTGAGTCTGTTCTCCTTGCCACAGCCATTGGAGGTCCTGCAAGGTGTTTTTGTGCCCTTAAAACATGCCCTATCCTGCACTGTCTTTTAAGTCTTTTCTTTATTTTCTGGCCTGATCAGGCTCAGCTTGTCCTGTACTTGCCCTGGCCTTCAGTCAGCTGCTTCTACAGAGAACCCTGGSTCCTTTACTGGATACTGGCATTTACAACCAGGATATGGGCCCAAGGCTATGCTGGCGAAATGTATGTACTAGGTTCTCAGTGGCCAGTGCTCGGAAACACGTGTAAATATCATTTTAATCAATCTGAGCTGTATTTTCTATACAGAATATTATGTCTTTTGGAAGGTATGTACACAGTATTTTACACTCCATGTTTTTATATTAATTCTTACCAGTGAAACATTCCTGTGTGCAGAATCAGACTAAATGGCAGCTATTTTGGCGCCAAGTCTGAGGGGGGAAATTTAGGTTTCTGGGATGTCTGCATTTTGACATTGTGATTGGAGATTATGAGCTATAAGTCTGAGCACAGAAGTTCCAGTGTAACTACACCTTTGCAGAATCTAAGCTTTATCAAACAGAAAGACAGCACTATAAATGTGGGGCCTACACTGTGTGTACATTCTTAGAAGATGCTCGGTCTAAAATCCAAGGCTGCTCCCAGTGTGCTGCTGGTGAGAGTAGATACACAAAAGTTCTGCTGGCATCTTCAGTTCCAGCAGTGAGCTGTTCCTAACAGAATCGCAAATATTAGGATTTTTTCTTAATGTGAGACTATCGTTGGAGAAGGAAGGTCATTACTAGAGATTGTACTTAGGTCCTTACACATACCATGAGGGTTCTTTACCAGTGAGCAGTGGCTTTAAGGACAGGGAAATGAAAGCCAACACCAGAAGGAACAATACATAGCAAGATGCATGTGACCAAAACCTGAGGGCATCTGTGTCACTGTAAAAGTATAAACAGTTCTTAAATGCATTGCCAGGAGACAAAGACTAAATAGATCTAAGCAGAGCGCACCCTGAGGGAAATGTACAATGTACGGGAAGGCCTGGGAAGGCAAAGAGTGACTCAGAAACAGTCCCCAAAGGAGGAGTGATGCTTGTGTGGAGAGGGCATAATGCAAGGAGAAGAGGGGAGACAGCAAAGCTCTTCCCTCTTAGGTTGGTGTCCATGTATAGCCCACAACAGAGTTGAAGAACATTTATTCTGAAAACTTGGCATCCCAACCAGCACAAAGTGAAAACTGATAGAAACCTAGGGGAGAAGATGAATAAAAGCCTAGCAGTATTGAAAGCAACTCACTTAGCTTGTTTGCAGACAGCAGAAACAATGAAGTTGTGAAGAATGTTTATTCGTGGGTTTAGTGAAATTAATTTACTAATTTCAAGTCCATATCCATCCAGTATGTGTAGAAATTATACAAGAAATGAGGAATGAGAAAAATTACAGCTAACATCCTCATAGGGAAAAAGTTTTGGCAGGATTTTATTTTCAAACCATTTGTATAAATTATGAAGTAAAATTCACTTGGAAACCAAAATGAAGCCCATTGAGCAATTGGGTAGCAGAAGAAAAGAGGGGGGAGGGGGAAGCCTAATTACAACAGAAAATGATAGCCACAGAGTCTCTAGTTGGAGCTTTGGAACAGTAGAAGCACTTGCCTGGGTCTCTTGTGAAGATTAAATGAGATAATGACCATAGGGCACTTGGAGTATAAGCTGATTATGACTATTGATGTGTATGAACCAGGGTTGTGGCTCAAAGACAGGTACATCTGTGTGCACAAGCAGCCTCCTCTTAAGAAAAGGAAGAACAAGGTGGAAAATAAGCACATAACAACCAGTCCTGAGAAACCCCCTGCTCAGGCTGGAACTTTTGGCTTGTGCAGAACAAAGCATATTCTTAATGCACMCAGCTCTCCAGGCCATTGGTTTCCATTTCTTCTGAGGCACTTGAACCGAGGAAAAACAGCAAAAGAAAGTTGCACAGGCAGGAGAACAGGAATAAACATATATCACACACACTGTGATATATTAGAATACTTGCAACAACACATCATTCTGAAAGACAAATGTAAACATTGTAATGTGGAAAAAGTATAAGTGTCTACTGTACAATGACTACACCCCCTACTCTACCTGGGATATGGACAGTAAGTGCTATCACCACAAAGAGTGGCCATTGAAGCATCATAAGACAAAATAGATACAGTGTTCTAAGCAGCATCCTCAGTATCTTTTATTTAGTATATTCAGACCAAGCGGGGCTTGAAAACTACCTAATGATAGAGATCTGTTAGTGAGTCAATCATAATCAGAGGGCAAGGATGAGCACAGTTTTCTCAACAGGGTTTGTGTGCAAAGGCCAGAGGAAGGAACATCAGCTGTCCCATTCTTAACACTCCCTTATTCACTTGAGACAAGGCCTATCACTGACCCTGGAGCTAGTCCTCTGTCTTCTAGGTAGCACCAGCAATTCTGCTTCTGTGCCTTTCCCTCCTGCCATTTCTAGGGTTACAGGCATGCTCAGCCATGCCCAGCTTGTTGATTTTGGCTCTGGAGATGATATTCATTCATGCTTTATAGCGAGCACTCTTAGCCACTGAGCCTTGTCTCCAACCCTCAATAGATCTTAAGTTGGATTTCTTTAAAAATCAATAGGCATCACTGGTGGAATAGAAATTTCATAATGATTTCTGTTGAGTGTGGTATCACATACCTGTCACTGCACTACTCAAGAAGTGGGATCAGGGCTTCAAAGTTGTCCTCAGCCACCTGGTGAATACCCACTTAGTGCTGTGCTCCAAGGGCATTCTACAGATGTGTCCAGGACATTTGGAGTCTCTCATATTCCTGTTCTTGCCATAGGTGTTCATGTCCTTCTGGAGGGTCTTGCCTTGGAAATAAACCCGAAACTAGAACTAAGGTGGATTCTTTGGAGGAGATGTGATAATTTGTAGATGACTTCACTGTTGGCTGGAAAACCCGAGAGATTCCKCTAAAAATTTAGTGAACCTTAGGAGATTGAGTATCCAATTTAAAAAGAGATGTCTGTCATCTGAGGCTTTCTACAGGCAGCAGTGGACCATGAGGAAATGTGGTTGCAGTTACAGTAACCCCCCAGGAAATTTCACAAGCAGGCAGGAGAAGACAACTTCTACACGGAGAAGACAGTAGAACTTCGCTGAGAGGCAGAGCTGGGTTGCTCCCTGGTGGTATGGCCTCTTCCCTCCCATACACCAAGGAAAGGTGAACAGCAGATACCCAGTCTATTGAGTGGAATGGAAGTGTCCAATAAGCAAAGACTGGGAAAACCAAATAATGAAATTAATGAAGATAGAACCTGGAAAAGATCTTCCTTTTCTTAAGAAGAGGCTGCTTGTGCACACATTTGTACCTGTCTTTGAGCCACAGCCCTGGTTCACACACAGCAGTAGTCATAATCAGCTTATACTCCATGCGCCCTAAGCAGAAGACTGGCATCAGGAAAGATAAGACCTGGAGATGAAAAGGTGCCACTGGGGTGGAAACAAGTGGCAGACCATCTAGGGAGGTTCTGAGGCTGCAGTGTTGTTGGTTTGTCCAAAGGGAGTGTAATAAGGCAGAGGGAAGGCTGAAGCACCAAGGTGGCCCAGCTGTTCAGGCCTTGTAAGCCATGGTCAAACCTCTGGTCTTCACTGAGGGGGAAAAAAGGACATGATATCTTGAAAGGCCATTCCACCTATTCTTTTGAAGATAACTGACAGGTGGCATGCATAGAGGAAGCAAGAATGGCTGGGATCTCTGGCCATCCTGCTGATGTCAGAGTGGCTGGGGTCAGTGGTGTCCAAACAGTGGGAGGGATTTGGGGCCTGTCTTGAAATAGTCCCCAGAACTGGGTATGAGGAAAGAGCATTACAGGCTCAACACTGCCCACTGATTTCAAAAAACTTGAAAGTTTAAGAAGGCTTAAGGACAGAAAGAGACACCAGGTGAGAATGCTCAAGAAAGCAAAGGAAATGCCTAGAGACTACACTGTAGATGCTCAGGCCTGTCATGTCTACCACAACARCCCAGCAGGGAAAGAGTGCTGGTGTATCATGGGCAGAATCACAAACCAGAGCATAGGACACACAGCTAGGGCCCGGGCCATCCTTGGATGTGACAGAGGTGACCTGTATACTTCTAACAACTGAATGCTGCCCTTTGGGGATCACAAGTGGTTTAGGGGTTTCAAAAGCTATAACAACAGCCAGCACTTACTGTACTACCTGCTGTAACACAAAGACTCATGTGGTCCCCACAGTTACCTTGGCAGGCTAGGCAGGGAGGCTGTTCTCCACATTACATATGTGCTGAGGAATGGCAGRAGGCCCAAGGAACAGAGGTATGGAGAGCACATCTTGTCACCAGACTTGACCAGAAGCCACATCTAATGAGAACACTGAAGGTGGAGAGGCAGATGAGCACCACTATGAGCAAGTGTTTGCAGAAGACTGCCAGGGCAGCTGCGTGGGCATCCAGGGRCGCCCTCTTGGAGATGGTCTGGTGTGTCTACAGGCTCACTGGGTGATGATTCCAAGAAGAAAAGAAAACAAARCTGGGTTATGGAAATAGGAATCCATGTAAAGGGACAGGTTGYCACCTACTGTTCTATCAGAACTGTTGAAAAGAGAATGTTTATAACTCAAATGTCTGCCAACAAAGCTGCATGCTTTGTAGATGTTTTTGGTAGGTCAGTCTATAAGAAACAGTGGATGTGTGGGTAGACATATTTGTGTATGTACTTACATAAACAGAAGCGGTGAGACATGCCCATGCTGGGTAGTCCTTTTTTCTGGGTGTAAAGATTGTGAATAGTTTATTATGGTCATTTATACTTTTTGTATTTCAGAATGCATCAATTTTATAATTTTAAAATCTAAAACTGCCACATTAAAAGTGAGCAGTAAAGTAGCCATTCCACCTGGGTGGTTTGTGAGGCTTCCCCAGGCTCTCTGATCTCACTAGTACATGGAGATGTGTGATCCCCTCCCAGAGAGGCAGGAGGAAGAGGCCAGGGTGAGCATGTACTTTCCATTCCGTAGTTTTAGCCCTGAGCCTAGAGTCAGTAATCTCATCTTTAGAATTTTTTCAGTTTCAAACAAATACCTTCAAGCATGTGTTTCATAGGTTTCTTCCTTTCCTTTAGCTGCCATCATGAATGAAAAGAGGCTCCTTAAAGGGGGCGGGGGGCAGGGGCATCAGCCCAGGATTACTTCACTTCTCTTTCTAGGGGAGAATTTAGTAGCATCCATAGAGTTATCTGGAAATTTAAGTACAGAGCACTAGGTGGGTTTGGATTGCATGGGATGTTGTTTGACCATGGGAGTTTTGTCCCATCTTATGAGCCCCATATATACCTAGAACATACAGGCTTATGAAGGAGGTAGCTTTTGGGGACCAAAGCTGAGTGTAGACTTTACACTGCCCCCATATGTTCTTTCTATTAGCCCGGGTGCCTCTGCTCCAGCTGTACCGAGTCCCTTCTGTGTGTCCGGGTAGTGAAGCTCCTTCAGGCAGTGTCCTTTGAGGGCTGTTGGATGCTTACTCTGCAGTATCCTGGCTGCGATGGACTTGGGTAGGCTCTCAGTCTCCTGAGCACAGCTCTGGTTTTGGCAGTGGCATAGTGAAGCAGGAAAGACAGTAGCACTGAACTCTTCCACAGTCCTGGAGGTGAGCCCATATTCCCAACCTTAGGACTCCCCTTCAGTCTCCTCATTTTCATTTCTATTCTTTTTCATGCCCTTCTCATTTACAAGGTTGCTTCCCTTCTGGGACAGTCTGTGCCTCCAGCTTGACTGTCCTCTGTAAGACTACTTTGTTCTTGTCTCCCCTCCTTGCTCTCAGTGATTGAGGATGGAAGCAGCTCTTGATGGCTGGTTCCCAACCTTAACATAAAAACACCATTAACCTTGCCACCCACATTATCAGGGAGATGATTAATAGGGCCAAAAGGGTGACCCTCGCCAACTCTTCCTAGATCCAAAGGCAGATGTGATTAGGATGYACCATCTGATATCTCACCTCCTAGCCCCCTTCTGTATGAGGAGACCAGGCCTCCTATGATGTGTCTACAGGACTTCTTATAAAATGATTGAGCACAGACTGAAAGGTGCTGGAAGAGGTGTAAATTTATATTCATGTCCATTTCCTATTCCATTTTGCATTTTGCTGAAGCAAAACAAGGCTCTGGGTGCATGTTGTAACAGCCAGTGACCTCCAGGACAGTGCTCTCCTGTGCTCATGCCTGGCTTTGTAATCATGACCTTTGGTCTTTATGTCCTTAGAGACTACTACCCAGGCCCCCCAGTAGCACCTGGAACCTGATCCTGAGGCTCGGGTGGGAACTAATCAGGCTGCTGCTGTATGGCAGAGCTGTCTCCCTTGTCTGTTTGTCTTTTTGCTCTGTCCCTCTTCTAGGCCCTGGTGACAACATTTTCCCTCGTCCCTTCTCTTTGGTAGGGGTAGTCCCTCACTGCTGAGGTCACTCTGGATGTTTGCTTCACGGTGACTAGTACCATTTGTTCAAGTGGCTGCCTGCAATGCCAACCTCAGCTGCAGTCAACTTCAAGTCTCCTGCCTTTGCCTGCCTGCCTTGTCTCATCACTGCTGCTGGGGCAGCAGGGGTGGGGTGTGCATTGACAAAAAATCTTATTATATAGCTCAGGCTGGCCTCAAACTATACTATCTCTTAAATGCTAGTTCTATAGGTATGAAGCACCATCAGATACCACTACATATTAAATTATTTATATTCCAAATGTTGCCCCCTTCACAGTTCCCCCTCCCAGAATTCTTCCCCCCTTCCCTTTGCCTCTGAGAGAATGTTCCCCCACCCACCCACCCCCATTTCTAGTATCCACCTTCCATGAGGCATCAAGTCTTTTCAGAATTAGGTACATCCTCTCCCACTGAGGCCAGACAGGGCAGTCCTCTACTACATATGTGCTGGGGTTCATGGGCCAGCACATGTATGCGCTCTGGTTGGTGGCTTAGTCTCTGGGAGCTCTGAGGGGTCCAGGTTAGTTGAATTGGTTAATACTCTTGTTCTTCCTATGGGGTTCCCATCCCCTTCAACTTCTTAAATCCTTCCCCTAACTCCTCCATAGGGGTCCCCAGTCTCAGTCCAATGGTTGGGTCTAAGTATCTGTATCTCTCTTAGCTGCTGGTAGAGCCTCTCAGAGGATATCCATGCTAGGTTCCTGTCTGCAAATACAACATGGCATCAGTATTAGTGTCAGAGTTTAGTGCCTGCATATGGGATGGATCCCAAGTTGGGCCAGTCACTGGATGGCCTTTCCTTCATTTTAATGCTAGGTTTGCAAGCCAGCCATGGGGAGCTCTATGGGAAGTGTCACTGTATCACATGATTAAGATGTAGGAAATACTTGCTAAATAAGTAATATACACAGATCACTAGCCATTTCAAGTAGCTATATTTGCTRTACAAATAAAATACTTTTCATATTAAAGCCCAAAAGAGGTGTGGGCTTTTATGTACCTGGTGTGGTTMTGAACCCTTGTGTATATTACCCAATCCTAGTCCTCTCTTAAAACTCCCAATGTATAGATCTCCTTTTCTGGATAAGGATCTTAGAACTTGGAGCAGTGATAGYTAATAGGGATCAATACCAGGACTAGAACTCAAGACCCCAGGATTCCCTGAACCTATAGGTCATGTACTATGTCTGCCTTCCCTCGGGTGAAGTGGAATGTGGGGAATGGGTAAGCTCACCCAGAGCTTCAAGTGGCTCCTGGTTAGTTAGGCATTTTGTCAGCATAATTGGCCATGTCAAAGACCGGAAAACCATGGTATCTCTACAAACAAGCAGTTGGTAACATTCAGTCTTACAGGCGTCAATCAACTGAGAACCCAAGAGGTATCCCTAAATAATAGTGGCCTTCACTATTTTTATTGGAGAACTGCCAAGAACAGTCCTCTCAAAATCTAGATATCAAMCCTGTATCTTGGATGTATTTGACTCTGGTGGGAGGTTTGCAGAGGCTGRTGAGAAAGGACGTGGTGATTGCTTGTCCTTGGTGTACTCGTCAAATTTGGAAAGTCAATAGCATAAAGTCCAACAAGGCCTGTTAGAACTAGTGACACCATGCGGAGCCAGTAGGCAGCTCTTGGGTTGGTTGGTTTGTTTGTTTGTTTGTTGTTTTGTTAAACAGGAAGAAGATAGGTGGGGGTGCGTGGGGGAAATGGTAATGATAGTAACAAGTGCATCATCCCAAGCTTGCTAGTGACAAGTCCAGGTAGGGTAAGGCCTGCCAGATTTTTGGCAGGAAACACTCAAGACATTGATTGTCATATTTTGCTGATTTCCTTTAAAAAAAATCTCAAATTCCACAACTTTTCTAAATTGTTAAAATTCCAGCTATGAGCTTTAACTTCATTGGGAGGGATTAATAACAAAGCCATCCAGGTAGGCAAAGGATAGGCCTGAGTACCTGTTAACAGGGCGGTGGCCAGCATGACTGGGCTTGGCTACACTAGAAACATGTAGATTCCTTACTCTCTTAATCTTGCAACTTGCACAGTAGCTAGAAAATTAAAGCCGAAAGTTAAACAATATATACTAGATAGACACCATTTCAGTCATGTCTTCTCTTAAAACTAAAAAGCTATCTTAACCCTCTTATTCTGCAAAGCTATGTTTTTGACACGTGTTAGTGTTTGTTGTAATTACAAAAGTTAAAGGCAGTCTTTTATCAGAATAAGCACCCCTAACTGTTCTGACTTGATGCCTGCCCTTGCTGCTTGGCCCTCCTGGCTGTTATTTCCTCCCCACTGAGTGAGTTCTATCAACAATTAAGGGTGGTGATGAAAGTATATTTAAGACTCATGGGCATTTTATTTCTAAAAATTTAATTAATAGAGATCTTTGCTGACTGTGTTTATCCTCTCCATAAGTGATCATTAAATACAGGCAGGAGAAAAAAAAAAAAAACGGAGTAAAAAGTCATTCCCAGTCTTTTTGAAATGTATTTTCTATACAACTTGAATTTTTAATAGGACTATCAATGCTTGTGCCAGGCATTCCTGTAATCCCAGTACTCAGGAAGCTGAGGCAGGAGAATCACAAGTTCAAGACCAATAATAAGTAAGACCCTCTATATGTATATAAGAAGTTGCCATTCTTCYGGGGCTCCCTTGCATCTGATGAGAAATCTGCTATCTTGTGATTTGGTTTGCATGACTAGTTATTGCATTGGTGACTCAATTTTAACTTGTAGACTGAAAACTTCAAAACACAAAATTTCAGCTATGTTCATATTTTTATGTCAAGGAAGCATGCTTGGTTAATAAGAAACTTAAAAGCATAAGAGTTCACACATGTATAGTCCTGGAGCTGGTGGGATAGTGTTCAAAAAGCAGCAGGTAGCTTCTTGCTATGCCTGGCCCTGAGCACTGTCTTACAGTACCCAGCCCCAACCCTGTTCTCCTGAGAACAGAGCAATTAGGCAGGAAAATTGTATACAGACCATGAAGGACTCTGAACAGAGACCCCAGCARGTAAGCTGAAATTGTAGTGGATCCCCTCTCCCTGCAATGAGGAGAGTTCAGTCTCTGTTCCGAACATGGGCCCTCCTTGCCTTGTCCATCAGCCTGCTTAATATTTGCACTTTAAGAGAGAGTTCCTTCTGCCAACCAGAGAGCACATCTGTAACAGGTGTGCAGCTGGGTCTCCATGTGGGACTCCTAAAGCCAGAGCAGGGGCTGTCTCTGACCACATTGCCTGCCTTTGGGTCCCTTTCCCCTATCTGGGCTGCCTTGTCTAGCCTCAATAGAAGATGAGCCTAGTCTTGCTGAAACTTGATATG
>BDUI01005713.1:62587-77382 GCA_002335545.1 Apodemus speciosus
ACCATAAAGGGTTCTAGAGGGAAAAAAGATGCAGGTAAGAGTTTGGAGGGTATAGAAAGGCTGAAAATCATGTTCCTCCCTCCTAGTTTGACCCAGTGGTAGAAGAGCATGGAACTGTGGAAGAGAGAGGATTCCCTAGAGATAGGAGCAGTGAAAGGAGTGGGGGTGGGCCTGTCCCAAAGGAGCACAGCAGAGTGTGCAGGTCAGCTTGCAGAGATCACTCCAGGACTAAGGCTGTACTGGGAAGAGACTATACGAAAGATGCCATCACAGGCAGAAAGAGCCACTGGAAGGAGCATGCGTGTGGGAATGACTTTCACCTGCCCCTTGACAGCTAGTGTTGCCTTGGGCAAGTGGCCTTATCCCCCCACTTCGATTCTGTTGTCATGAGATGGAAACAGTAATACTCAGAAGGTCCTTAAGGCAGTGGAAGGATGGGGTGCCAGAGCAAAGGGTGCTCGGTTTGGGAGTAATAGGCAGCTGTAACTGAGTACGCTCTTGAAAAGGCAAAACCAGTCTTTCCTGATTGGTTTATTGGGGGCCTGGTAGCATCATCTTCAGATGCTGTCTGCTTTCGGATCTCTGCTTGGCCCATGGGTAAGCCAAGAACAGAGAGATCTTCCCCCTAACCATGAGCTTGAAAAGATACTCAGGCATCCATGTGGAATTTAGGACATTGTAGGAGGAAAGCAGCTAGGCACAATTAATTGTTGAATATTGAAATAATATAGGGGATCCAGGGAACAGAAGATTCCAGACTAAACTGAACCTTGGACTGGGATCAGGGAATGAGATAGAAGGGCCATTGCTTCTGCTTCCTGATTACCAGTAAGTAATAATTCTTTATGTTGCCTCCCCAGGATGACCCCTCAGGTGAAGGAGGCTTACCACTGGCCCTCAGCCCACAGCGCTCTGCCTTCCACCCCTACTTCACCGTGGATCTGCCTGTCTACGTCCTCCAGGTCTGGATCCCTACAGTTCTTGCTCTTCTCAGTAGAACTCAGTAGGTTTCCCATGTCAGGAGGCTGTGGCATGAGTTAGCAGCTGCCTCAGACCTGCCCTGGAGGCCTGTTGGGTTGATGGTCACACTAGCCACTTTGCAATTTTTTTAAATGGTAGTCAGGGTCACAGCTTCAAATAAGGTTTTCTTGACACTGCAATATCTACTTGGAACAGATGAAACCTAGTGTGCCTGAGACTACTGCACTCTCTGGTTCTAAATTCTCGACGAATGAGCTAAACCTAGATAAGTTCAGTAGCTATGAGGGTGAGTAGGTAAACTGAGAGTAGGTAGTCACCAGTGCAAATCTATGTGGAAATGAAAGTCATTTTCCAGACTGCCAGCCAACCTCAGAAATGTCTGTTCCACTGTTTTAAGCCCTCAGAAAACTTTCTAAAGGGAATCTGAGCCAGATGTCATAGGCATATGTAACCCAGACCAAGGCTGGAGAACTGTGAATTTGAGGCCACTTTGGCCACATAGAAAGGACCTGTCTCTAAGAAAATGAGAGAAAAGGGGAGAAAAAGATACAGGGCAATGGGAAGAGAGCAAGAGGCAGTGAGGGAAGGGCAAATACAAACTATTAGTGACCAAGACCTGCCCACGGCAGCATGGAATCTACATGCCAAAGCAGGAACCCTGGATTCCAGCAGGACAATGATGGGTGTGCAGCCGTGGCCATCTCCCTGGGCAGGCTGCCCACCGCATGCCGGGTACGAGAAAGGATGAGCTGTTTTTACAGGAAAGTATATGGGTGCTTGAATATGTATGCAGCCATCATTAGGCTTGGAGAAAAATATTTTTAGTTCTTTTCATTTCTTTACTTCTTTCTTTCTTTATCTTTCTTTCTTTAAGAAGGGGTCCTACTTTGTAGCCTACACTGGCTGGCCTGGAATTCACAGAGGTCTGCCTGTCTCTACCTTCCTCGTACTGGGATCAAAAGCTTATGTCACCGTATCTGTTACATTGTTCTTTGAAGGAACATAAGGTGTAGGCCACATCTCCTCTGTGCCTTCCTCTTCTCTTCTTGCCCTACCCCTTACTTTTTCCCTTGGTTTGACAGGAGGTACTTCCAGCACCTGGAGGTTTGGCTGGGCTGGAGACTGCACAGGTACCAGGAAGTACTATCAACCTGCGGGACCTTCAGTGACAGCATTCTGAGCAAATGAGGACTGCGTTCCAGGCTGTGCTTCAAGACCTCAGATGGCTGTGGGGTGGGCTGAGAGACCCATTTGACTTCCTCAGCACTCCACCTTGGTTCTTTGAGACTTTGGGGTACACATATTGAAAGTACTTTGATTCTGTTCCAGCAAGAGCCAGTTTGGCCTATACTCTTTGAAACTGCCTCCACAGGTTGCCCTCTGTGAGAATGGCACCCTGCCCATGCCGTGTGTCTGTGTGTGTGTGCATTCCAGCCCTTCCCAGGTCCCCTTGGGCCTGAGGTGGGTAGCACCTTTTACATTAAAAGATCCTTGCAGGAAGTGGGTAGAGCATGGCTCCCTACTTGGGTACATCTCTATACTGAGTTGTAGTGTGTTAGGATTTTGTTGACACAGCTAGAAATTTGGTTCTTTTCTGAGAGCTTGTATGACAGACAGCTTCTCACCTGTGGGTTTGGTTTTGGTAGGTGTGTTGGTTTTACTACACTGTATGCCATGGCGAAGCCAAAGTTAGGCTAAGCTCTGACAAGGCAGCTAGTCTGAAAGGTGATTGGCTGGCCTGCCACCTGCCAGTGGCCTGCTAATAGAACCTCTTCCTAGACTGAGTCTGCTCATAGTTTGGGAATGAAGAGTTCAGGCTTTTAAAGTCATCTTTCTAAATTCTGTTTCTTGGATTCATGGTAATGGTGACTTGTCAGCAGTCCCTACAGTTAGCTTCTGAATGTTGTATGCTATGTGTAGTCTGGAACCATAGGCTTGTTTGTGGTTGAGGTTGGAGATAAGCGTATTACGTGGCCTTGTGTGTTTTTACAGAGTGATTCGGTCTTCCCTGAGAAGCCGGTTGGTTGCCTTGCACACATTTGTTAGTCAGGACTGGATACAGGGTCACTCAGAAATGCATTTTTCTTGGGCTTTTGGAGTATGTACTTATTCAGATACTGTTTTGGTTCTGTCCCAAACAGTTGAATTGCTTTGTTTCTTGGATTTGGGGAGAGCCCTGCTATTGGACATGAGTCTCCTCTGGATGGCTCTGTGGTGCTGTCTACCTGGGTGCTGCTCCCTACAAAGGGATTACAAGTCCTGCTTGAGAAGACTCCTTTCCACATGTCTCTCCTGCATCACAGGTCAAAGTTTAGGGGTTGAACTTGCCTACCTGTAATCAGTGCCCCCATACACACTCAGTAGGCAGCCTGGTACCACTGTCGCCTGCCTCCAGAGCCCACCCCACAGGGAAGTTCTTTCTCCCACAGCCTCCAGTGCATGTCTACAAGTGCCAGGATGGGCTGTCATGTTCTGAGCACTGGAGCRTCCTGCTGCCATAGGCCCAGTCCTTAGTGCAAATGAATAAAAGTGTTTGTATGTATGTGCCACAGCTTTTGCTCTGGTTTCATTCAAGGTACTRTGCATGGTGTTGAGATCATTCCCACTTCTTCCCAGCTGGCTACTGGTTCATTTGTCTCCAAGGGCCAGCACCATCCTGCCGTCCTCAGGGACAGGCTTTAGACTTTTTTCCAAGCAGCTGGTTGTGATGAGAACCAGCATAGTGTTCCGTCCCTCAAGCACATGCTTTGGATGAAATGACAAAAGGAGTTCCAAGAGGCTTCCTTCAGCAGGTCATTCAGACTCCCAAGAGACATGATTTTATTTCCTGTGAGTAAGGAGGCTGACAGGAAAGTATGAGATGGAGTTAGGGACCCCTCAGGCTTATAGTTCCTGTCTGACTTACTGCTGACTTCTTCCTGAGCCCTCAGCCAGCTCTGCTGCTAAGTGAAGAAGAAGAGCATCTCCTCCTCGTCCTTGTCTATCAGCGTCTGTTGATGCACCTCCTTTATTTTGATGACTGGTGGGTGGGAACGGCTTACCAATTTCCGGCCTCTCTGCAGGGGAAATAAGCATGGTATGCCTGTATTAGCCATGTGCATGCCATGCTCCCAGTATCCCTGCCATACGGCACAGGACAAGGCCAGCACATCTATCCGTGCAAGCCAGCCACTCAAGGGTGGTACTGACTAAAGGGACCTAGAGTGTAGGCCAGCCCAACAGTTACCGTGCAAGCTCCATGGAGCAGACCTTTTGAGGGGCAAGAGCTAAAGCATTCCTAGCTCAGGGCTTCCCCAGGAGACCCTGCAGTATGACTGGTCAGCCTCAAAGTCAGTGATCACTCTTTAAAAGCCCAATCCCATACCTTTCAGCTCTCTCTTGGACAGAGTTAAGCTGTCTGTGCTGTGTCCAGTAGCGCTGGACTGGTGGTCCTAACCAGTCCGAGTTCTTCCATGCCTTTGTCACATATACCATGTTGGACTAAATCATGTAATGTGTGACTTGCTGGCAGCCCCCTACACCCCGCCCCAGAACTTGGTTGGTTATTACCTTTGTTCTTGGAAGGTTCTCTGAAAGTTGCTCTCTGAAGAGGCTCCTCTGCCCTGCC
Source organism: Apodemus speciosus (assembly GCA_002335545.1). Lineage (NCBI taxonomy): Eukaryota > Metazoa > Chordata > Mammalia > Rodentia > Muridae > Apodemus > Apodemus speciosus. Next base: position 67,176 of record BDUI01005713.1, read on the forward strand.
ATCCTTCTCACGGCAGCTTGTGTTCTCCCTCGTTCCCTCTACCCCCCAACCCCTTCTCTCAATGAAGCTCCTCTCCAGGAAAGAAAAGCCTCCCCCTCTACTAAAAAGGCCCTGTTACATTTAGACCTCCATGTATTGTACTATTTCTGTCTAATGCTCTCCCTGTCATCTGAGTCCTGATCATGGCCTGTAAATCTTTCTCCTAATGAACTACATCTTCTGAAGGGAAATGTGTCAACTTCCTTTATGAACTAAGCACTGGGGTCTATAGTAGTATCTTAATATTAACAGTGTTCATCTTTCCCAAGTAATGGCATGGGCAGCTGTGTTTCATAGATGCCAGCCAGCTCCGGCTTCTCGAGGCTGTGCTTGACTCCAGGTCTACTTCCAGGACCAGACTTTGTACTGTCACATCTAGAAGGCACAAGGCTGCCACAGCCTTGAGGCCCAGAGGGTGAGGGCTTGAGGCCCAGAAGACACAGGCCTAGCAACAAGCAGTTTGCTTGGCCACGGGTCTATTTGGGGGGTGGACAGAGAGAGCAATAGGACCCTGAGCGACACTAGATGTTGGTGTGAGTTCTGTGAGATGAGCATTTGCACCTGGCAAGGATGCAGCACATCTGGGAGGCTGATCCTGGTGAGGAGAASAGCCCCTATGRCAGGGACACTAGAAGTGCCTGGCTTTGGAGAGTTCTCCACTCCAGTTTGGCACTGCAAGCAGCTGTTTCTTCAGCAGAGTAATTTGCATGCAGAGAGGCCTTGGAGCTCAGGCTGGAGGGCCTGGGAGATACACCCTAGAATGGCCCTGGCACGGCCCCTCACCTTCTTCTTTATTTTAGCCTGGGCTCTGGCTCGAGCCCGCTGCAGGCGTTCCTCCTGCAACTGCTTCTGCATCTTGGCCTTCTCTTCACGAAGCCTGGGGACAAGAGGTGGGCTTAGAGGGACCAGGGCCTGGGAGGGATCTCTGCTTTTTCCATTCAGGCTCCAAGTTAGCCTATTCCCTCTCACATGTGAAAATGTCCCCTCTGCCATTCCTGTCAGTCCTGGGCAAGTGACCAAGGCTTAGGAAGAAGGCAGGCAGGGCTTGCAGATGCTATGTGGTCATGAGGGTGCTCTAAGGTTCAGACCACAGGCCCAGGAAAAAGCATGTGTTCCTGGATCCTCATCTATGTCTTTAATTATTATGCCCACAGACCTACACTACTAGGACATTAGCCTTAGAGTAGGTGCCAGGGCCCCAGAAGAGGTCACCCCAACCTTAGGAGAGACAGACAGACTTGGCAGATGGTTTTGACCCAGGACCCCACATGTAAGCGGATGACTAGGCAGAGAGCCCATGGCTTCTGCCCTGTGGAACCAACAGACAATGGTCTCAGCCTCATGMATCAGAGTCCTGAGCCCATCTCTGGTCAGGAAAGTTCTAATGGTGGACACTGACTAGATCACCCTGCACACAGACAAGCCTGAAGCTACAGAAGGTTGGGCACAGTGGCTGACCTCATGCGCCGCTCCCTCTCTTTGACCTTCTCAGCCTGCTCGATCTTGACCTGAGGCACTCGCTCCAGATTCTCCAGCAGCTCATCCAGCTGGTGCTCCACCACAGTCAGCATCTGCACTGTGCCTAGGTTGGCCTCCTGCTGTATGCCCACACAGTTCCGGTACACATCTAGCACCTTGTGGTTCAGGCTCTCCAACATCTTGTCCTGGGGACAGTCGGCAGTAGAGAGTGGGTGGAGCATGGTACCTGCTTTCCTTAGGCAGGTATGGTTAGGCTTCTGACTTCCCTCATGTCCCAGGCCCTCCAGCAGCTTCCTTAGCAAACCCACTGAAGCCCAATCTTGTGTTCCAGGGAGCCATGCACTGGCCCCAGTTCCCCCATAGAACCACATTCTGTGAAGCCCTGAGTAGATAAATTCATCTGTCTCTGAGCCTGTTCTGACATTCAGGAAGCAGGTAACGACTCCTGTGTGGGTGCTGAGTAACTACTAATGGACAGCAGCAGGCAGAAGGTCAGGGCTAGCCACAGCCAGTGCCCAACGACTCTGGGCTAGACAGAAGCCAGGCCCCCGGCCTGGTGACTGTCACACAAGGCACTGCAATACTGGTAAGAACCAAAGCCTGACTGATGTTTGCTAAGCTCCTGACCAGGACCTGGTCCCTATTGCTGAGAGTCTGGGAGGCAGTACAGGCAGCTGAGGGAATGGGTAAGCAGACAGCCCTGGGCACATGCCACCCAAGCACCCAGAGCCTAGGAAGTGGGCAGGGTCTGGGRTGTAGGGCCTGGCCTCTGCCCTAAGGCAACCTGTCCTTACCTGCTGGTCACCCTGATACTCCCCAAAGTGGAAGACTCGGGCTTTGAGCTCCAGTTCTGCAGCTGACTCTTCCTCCTTGGAGATTGATACCATCATGGTGGTAATCCACTGCTTCAGGAGGTTGACCTCCTTGTCCCTGCAGGATTGCACAGTTCCTTTAGCACCCAGGGCTCCTACTGGGCATGACCTATTAGGCAAAGAGCCCTGTCCTGTCCTAAGGTCACAGGCCTAAAAAAGTTGAGGCTCTGCCCACCTGTGTGGAACTCCAGGGCAGTCAAGAAAGAGGAAATGCCTACCATTTGCTCCAGATGTCACTAGAAAAGTCACTAGTTAGCCCTTGCCCTTAACTAACAGTATTAGTTTGTAGGATCTTGTGATGTTTACCAAATTAAAATTTCCTTCTACTCCTAATTTGTGACCCATGGTGTCTTTACGCACTGTTGGGATTCCACTTGAGGTCTTTATGCCTACAGTGATGAGACACCCTGTCCCAGACTCCTCTCTCCTGGGCTGTCTCTGTCTGATTTGGCATTAGGGCCACATGCTGGCCTCACCGTGAGGCAAGGAATGTTCCTTCCTCTTCTGTCCTTTGGAAATGGCTGAGGAGTGTTGTCATTTCTCCCTTAAATGTGTGAGTGTATGCTGCTTGCGTGTATTTTGAGACAGGGTTTCTCACTGCCTGGTGCTTGTGAGTGAGTTAGGCTTGCTAGCCAGCAAGCCCCAGGGAACCCCTGTRGCTTCTTTCCTAAAACCATAGTTAGAAATGCATACCACTGTTCCCAGCTGGAAATCAAACGCAGGGCCTCCTCCTTGCAAGGCAAGCACTTTACTGGCTGAACCATCCTCATAAACCCTTAAATTTTCTGTAGAATTTATCTGATATCCCAGCTGGATCTAAGGCTCTTACGCTAAATTATGATCTGTTGCTTTCTCTTTCTCACAAGCTGTTTTCTGGTTTTTTGTTTGGTTTTGTTGTTGTTGTTTTGTGTTTATTCTGAAAAAAAGTGATGAGTGTTCCAGAGATTGTTCCTGCCTGTCACCTGTGTGCTGTTGGGAACATGGGTGGCTCTGTTGGGGGAGACCAGATCCTCTGTCAGAGCATCTGGTGCTCCAGCCCCTGCCAGGTTTCCAGAACACAGTTCTGCCTAGCAGCTGGAAGTTTCAGTTCCTCCTGGAGGCAGCCATGCTGGACCAGTGAGATGAGTCATGAAGAGCATGGCTCCCGRGCTGGACATTGAAGTCTCAGCTGGGTCAGGACCTATGTCCTGGCTGCTTCTGCTGCCTGAGCTGCTTTCCTGTTCCCCAACAGAGTGCGGGGCCACAGGYTGCTACCTCTCACCAGCTGTCACCTGCCCCTCACATCACTCACCTTGTCCTCCTCCTAGCATGTGCATTTTCTATCAGTGTGTGGGTCAGTCTGGTGTCCACTGCCATTCAGCATGAGCTCTYGTGGGCCAGCCTTGGGCCAGCCGAGAAAAGTTGCTCAGAGTTTAGGGACATGGTAGATGGGCCCTTAACAGCCCCCACCCCAATACCCCAGCTCAACCTTTCCTACTCAGCTCCCTTGGACTCTGGAATGGGCCAGCAGAAGAGACCGGGATGTCCTATAGTCACACCCTACAACAGGGATTAAGGGTCTGTGAGTGTCCAGTGGGTTCAAGTAGGAGTGGGCCCATGTCCAGCCTTCCTCTGCTGCCTAGCTAGCCAAACTGAGGGCTCTGGGTTTCCCTGGGATCTTTCCAGATCCCTGGTCCCTTGCCGTGCTAGAGGGACTTTGACAGACCTCACCCGTTCCTGTCTGGCTCCAGCCTGTCAGGTGGCCTTGTGCCCTCCTCCTCACCTGCACCTCTGCTGCTTGGTGCCCACCCAAATGCTCCATGTCCCCAGCAAGGCAGGTCTTCCCTCTCCCACAGCCTGGGAGCCAGTGGTGTTATGTGAGGACCTCTGATACTTCCCCCTGGCTGAAGTGTCTTGAAGACCGGCTTCTAGCCTTCCAAGCCATGCCTGCCTCAGGGCCCTGGGATGTAGTGACCTTCTAGATGGCACAGCTAGTCTCCCAGGGCCTGAATAGTGGCAGAAGGGCTGAATAGGAGGTCCTCGCTGCTGCCTTCTGAGTGCAGACGGCTCCAAGGCCCTGCATCCACCCAGACCCTAAACAAGGAAGGCAGCTGGTAGTGTAATGGGGCAGGAGTGGCAAGAGGACAGCAGGACCTACATGCGGATCTGGGTGTTTTTCAGAGTGACGTTCAGTTCATCCAAGGTCTCCTCCATCTCCTGCGTGTTCTGAATCAGCGACAAGTTCTGTTCCTCTAGCTTTGTGAAGACGTCTAAGAGCTGCTGGGGCTCAGTGAAGTATAGTGCCAGCTCCTATAAGGGGTAGGCAGAGGGTGCTGTACAGGACAGGGCTTAGTGGGGCAGTGCAGGGTGCTTGATGGGGTGGGGGTCAAGTGGGGAGAGAGCCTGGCCACAGACCTCCCCATCGCTGTCAGTGTCGTCTTGTGATGGAAACGTGGCGCTTGACCTAAGGATAGACAATGGGATCAGAGTTTCTGGACCAGTCTAGGCCACAAGTGGTAAGGGGGTCAAAGGACCAAAGACATGGATGGAGCATGTCCCCCRCCCCTCCCTTATCCCATATTGCCCAGATGTAGCACCAGGCCCCATGAGGGTCCCACAGCCAAGGGACATTCAAACTTCAGTGAGCAGTCTCCAGTTAAGAGATTGGCTTCCCTCGATCCACTAGGTTCCTATGCTCTGATCTGTCAGCCAAAGTCCCCTCTAGGTGCAGGGCTTTGTACCTGCCCTCACCTCCCAGCTACCTTCCTACTTACCATTGATTTTCTGAGTGACCCCCCTGAGGCCATCTGGATTGGACCTGGAGACCTGCCCAATCTACAGCCATTGAGCATACCAGGCTCTTCTCAGCGTATTCCAAGCAGCACCATACAAGGCAGGGCCTGTCCTGAGACAGCTCATAGAGTTGCAGAGAGGCTGGGTGGCCTCAGCCCACCTCCACWTGCTTCCCAGCCCTTCCCAGTGGCTCYCACCCACCCACTCCAGCTGGGCTCTGCCAGATGCCCAAGAGTCAGAGGTAGAAATGGAGATGTACTGGTACACAGAACTGCGGGAGCAGAGAAAGTTGCCTGTGCCTCACCACTGCACCTTCTGGACCTGTGTGACAGGAATTTGGAGCCACCTGCTCAAGGTACTCCAGGAGTCTGCTGAATCCCACTGCCTTGAATCTGCCCTCCAAAGGGATATGGCCTTCTCAGTCGTGGCTCCCTAGAGTCCAGCTTCCTAAACTGTGTGTATGTAGCTAAATGTGAAAAATAGGAAAAACTGGGCAACAGTGGAAGGTCTTCTAACACTCAGTGACCAGAATTTAATTACAAGTGAAAGGATCTGAGCTGTTTGTGAATTCACAGCAGACTCAGTTCTGAACAGCATTGCACATGCTGTTACACCATACTGCACCTCAGCCTCATTCCTCAGCATGCATCAGATTACATCTTCAGGTTGTCCCTAACCATGCCTCTGACATATTGTATATTAATGTCAAATGGTGTTCTCCGCATTGGTGATTCTAAAATCAAAAAGTAATAAACTAAAAACACTGAAGATGCTCTGCCCTGAGCAGTATCNCCCCTCCCTTATCCCATATTGCCCAGATGTAGCACCAGGCCCCATGAGGGTCCCACAGCCAAGGGACATTCAAACTTCAGTGAGCAGTCTCCAGTTAAGAGATTGGCTTCCCTCGATCCACTAGGTTCCTATGCTCTGATCTGTCAGCCAAAGTCCCCTCTAGGTGCAGGGCTTTGTACCTGCCCTCACCTCCCAGCTACCTTCCTACTTACCATTGATTTTCTGAGTGACCCCCCTGAGGCCATCTGGATTGGACCTGGAGACCTGCCCAATCTACAGCCATTGAGCATACCAGGCTCTTCTCAGCGTATTCCAAGCAGCACCATACAAGGCAGGGCCTGTCCTGAGACAGCTCATAGAGTTGCAGAGAGGCTGGGTGGCCTCAGCCCACCTCCACWTGCTTCCCAGCCCTTCCCAGTGGCTCYCACCCACCCACTCCAGCTGGGCTCTGCCAGATGCCCAAGAGTCAGAGGTAGAAATGGAGATGTACTGGTACACAGAACTGCGGGAGCAGAGAAAGTTGCCTGTGCCTCACCACTGCACCTTCTGGACCTGTGTGACAGGAATTTGGAGCCACCTGCTCAAGGTACTCCAGGAGTCTGCTGAATCCCACTGCCTTGAATCTGCCCTCCAAAGGGATATGGCCTTCTCAGTCGTGGCTCCCTAGAGTCCAGCTTCCTAAACTGTGTGTATGTAGCTAAATGTGAAAAATAGGAAAAACTGGGCAACAGTGGAAGGTCTTCTAACACTCAGTGACCAGAATTTAATTACAAGTGAAAGGATCTGAGCTGTTTGTGAATTCACAGCAGACTCAGTTCTGAACAGCATTGCACATGCTGTTACACCATACTGCACCTCAGCCTCATTCCTCAGCATGCATCAGATTACATCTTCAGGTTGTCCCTAACCATGCCTCTGACATATTGTATATTAATGTCAAATGGTGTTCTCCGCATTGGTGATTCTAAAATCAAAAAGTAATAAACTAAAAACACTGAAGATGCTCTGCCCTGAGCAGTATCWACTGCCAAGATTTAATTATGTAATATAAGCAAGCATACCTATCTCATACACAAATTTGACTTTTCTTTTAATGGTAACAGTGTTTGTGGACCAAAGAGGTTCTTTAAATTCCCTTATAATTCCTGATTAATGGGTGTTTCGTCTGTGTCCCTAGTTTACAGACTATATACTCTGAGTACTATAAATTTATCAGTTGAAAGGTTAAAGGTGGAAGCACTATCCTTGATGATAGAGAGAGGGACCAGGGTTCAAAGCCAGGCCAGTGTGATCAGGACCTATATCCTCAGCTCTCCCAACAGAGTTCAGAGCTGAAGTAACCCTGGTAGGTTGCTGGCATTGTACTCTGACCTCTTGGAGCCTTTATACCAGGCCCTCAGCCAATCAACACACATCCATGTCACTGATGGTGGCTACTCTGTCTCCATGACAAGACCACCATGTTCCAGAAAGGGTTTTTACAAGCAATTGAAGTTGAGAAAACGCATAAACTGAGGAGTTGAGCTGCTGGAGGCACCAGGCATCAGGAAAGAGGGTGCAGTGCAGAACTAAGGAGGTTCTGGGGGGCTTAAAGCAGGGAGAGGCAGAGGATGGGACATGGGAGGCAATGACAAAGATTAGGACTGGCACAAGGAGGCCCATTTCTCATGCCCAGATGCCCTCCCTCATCCACACCAATACACTGAAMGCTTGCAGCACAAAAGCAGATTACTTCAGGGCTGGCAGAGATTCCTTAGGAGGAGTATGAGATGCACCTGCCGTATGTGGAAAGATAGGTAACGTGACATTATTAAAATTCCCCTTAAAAGGCAATATGAAAAGGGAGATGTCAGGACACCACCAGGGTGTGGCAAGAGCTAACAGAAAACTGGTAGGGAGCTGACTGACCAGACCACCCAGGCCCAAGAGACAGGGATTTGTCATCAAGAAAATGTCACTAAAACACACAGATACCACTTGTGCCTTTAGTGACTCCGTAGTTTTACCCAATATTCTAAGCCTCTGACATCTGGAGCCTTGTGGGCCCTCCCAGAATAGCCTACAGACAGAAAACTGTCTTCCGCACATGCATTGCAAGGGCGTGAGGGGGGAAACCACCCCTCTGGCCCCAACCATTCTCCTTTATTGTGCTGTCACACTGGGGCTACTGACCACCCGTCACTCCAGGGCCAGAACCAGGCACCTGAGGCAGCTCTGCAGAGTGACCTCAGCTGGCTTCCCTCTCCTCACCCTCCCCTGGTGTCGCTGCCAGCCTGTCTCCTTCAGTGGCCTTTGCTTCCTTCCCTCAGTCCCTCAAGACCACTCACAGTCTGGATTCCAGCTCGCTGTGCAGGCTGGCCTGGGTGAGCTGACCGACCTGCGGGAGGCTCTGAGTGCTGGATGATGAAGCCTTTCCACCCCGTGCAATCCTTGTGACCTTCTTCAAGCCGTGAACCTCTGACAGGGGAAGCAGAYGCTTTATGTATGCCCCTGGCATAAGGTATGAATCCCCTTTGGGCTGGCTGGGGCAGTCATACCTTTCCACAGGAAGGCTGTCTTGCTCTTGCCAGACCCTATTGGAAGCAAAAGAGAATCCATATGACTACTGCTGGATCTTGATTTTAGAAGACCCAGGTTTTCCACCTGGTCCCTGGGATCCTCTTTCTGAGAGAAGAGTCCGGTGTGCTTAAAGCAGGAATTATGTCCTGTTGTCCACAAACCCTGTCACAGCCTTCATGGGTGATTTTGAAATATCTTGGCAACTCGGGCTCTCAGTCCAGAAGGAAGACAGGGACGGAAATGCTTGAGAGGAGAGCCCTTGGTTTGGCTGGAAATCCCATGTCCCTACGGAAAGTCTCGAGCTGAGCTCCTGGTTCAAAGTGGGCACTTCCATGTGCGAAGCCAGCCATGAAAGGACTGGATGGGGCCCCATACGTACAGGCTCTGCACTAGTATCAGGGCCCACCCTTAGGGGACACCCTTCTCTTGGTCCCACCTTTGTCCCCTAATGTGGATATGCTGCTGCTCTTGGTGAACTCTGCAGACTCTTTGGCCCTTCTGAGAGCCAAGCGCTTCTCCTGCTGCTCATCCAGCCACTCTTTGGGTGACAACTTGTACAGGAACTCCTTGTAGACCTTGTAATGTTTCAAAGTGTCTTCAAATTTGGAGATCTCGCTAGACCCAAGGAGGGATGCAGAAAGTTAGGTGGTGTCCACCACCAAGTCCTAGCTGGGCTGGGAAGGGAGTCTGTCCTACAGGGACCAAAACAGTAGAACTTCTAGAGTTCTGACCCTTCTGTGACCTGCAGGGTCCTCATTCATGGGGTCTCTCCTGCTGCTCTCAACCTGAGCCATAATGCTCCTGTGTCCTGGGGTGTGGCCTCAGGAAAGTCACTAAGTATCAGTCTCAGCACCACCCATAAGACAGGCCACAGCCTCCCACAGGGTTGTCCCTGAGAGGCCTTTGTGATCCTAAATGGCCCTTGGCTCCAATAAAGTAACAGGGAAAGGTGCCCCCTTTTGATGGTCTACCTTTTGATGCTTGTGATCTGGGCTGTGAGTTCTACCTTTTGATGCTTGTGATCTGGGCTGTGAGTTCTCGGATCTCAACAATCTTCTCCGTCTTGATCTTGGTCTCTTTCTCAGCCCTGAAGGAGGGGGAACCAGGAGACYAATCATGGATCATTAAAAACCAATCAGAAATGGAAGAAGCCTTAGCTTAGGGCACAGGCCAAGTGGGGAGCTAGTGGGGTGGGGGACATCCAGGGGTCATGACCATAGGTTGAGATCAGGGCCTAGCTAGGGTTCAGGGTTGCAGGTCCAGCTAAGACTGGAATGGACCTGGCTCGGGCAGTGGGTTTGCAAATGCAAGGCCTCAGGGTCTGTAGGCTCACAGTCTCATGGCCTGCACTGAGTTGCGGTCATTCTCCCTGAGGAACTCGTCAAACAAGGACGCGTCCTTCTCCAGGAACTTCTCAGCCCTCTCCAGCCTGTTCTCCTCCCGGGTCGCCAGCATTTCCAGCCGCTGGATTTCATTTTGCTTCATTGCCAGGGCATACTGTGGGCCAGCAGAGCAGGCATGAGGGTACCTGGCTGGGCCAGAACCAAGCTATGGACCCTCGCCTGGATGTAGCTGGTCCCACCTGGAGGAGAAACATGCTTCTCTTCTTCGCCATGTAGTCATTCAGTGTTTCAGGCTCTTTCTTCCTCTCTGCAACAAGACCCAGGAGGAGAGGAGAGAGGAGGAGAGGAGAG
>BDUI01005714.1:0-19097 GCA_002335545.1 Apodemus speciosus
GATTTATGTAATATTGAATAAAATTTAATATGACATCAATGTATAAAGTGACTAAGTGTATGATCACTTTTCTGTATAGCAGCAGGATATCAGTAAGAAATTTGTACAAGACATTATATGAAATTCTTACTGACATAGGAAAATGAAAGCAGATACTAAAATTATACTTACTTCTTCTCATTTTTCTATTTTCAGATTGAGGCCAGACAATTGTGGGAAGTTGTGGGGAGCCGCAATCGCCGAGGAAAACGGGAAGATGCTCCTCCAACAAACGACCAAACCTGTCTGCATGGCGCATGTGCCATTAGTAAATAACCGCTCTGCGTGAACTGCACATGAGCCATTAGTAAATAACCGCCATTCAAAGTTAGTACGTGGTATGTCCTCCCACCAATCAGGTTCCACCACATCTAGCAGCAAGCCACCACTGCATATATAAGGAGCTGCTTTTGAGCATTTCAGGGTCCCTGGTTAGAAGAATAAAAAGTCCTGAATAAACCGCTGAAGAGAAGAACCTGGCCGTGTCGCGTCTTTCCTTGCGGGTCAAGGCCGGGCACGACAGGAAGTGATTATGTGAATTACTGAAGACCCAGAGTCCAATGGTGGAATTCATTTCCTGATTTTTGTTGCAGATTTTCAAAGCAGGCTTAAAACATGAGATGCAATAAAAGTACTCCTTTCAATCAAAGTACTTTTTCTCAAACCCTAGGTAAGATACCCAAGTAAGAAGTAATATGTCAATGATATTTTACTCACTGTAGATTTTATTTCATGAAGCCAACCTAAAGGAATGATACCTACTTTTGCTAAAGCAAATGAGATATTTAATTTTTCCCCAGGCTTTGTGCTTTTTACATTTTCCATTGATCCTAAACACAAAGAAAAAATAGTCACAAATTATTTACCAATTGCAATATTCTGTTTCTTTACTTAAAGTACAGAATATAATTATTCAGTGTATTGACTGTAACATAATGTGCTTCTGCAATGCTATCCTGAGATTTAAAATTGCTTGTATTAACTAACTTTTGGATGAAAAAAATCATTAGAATATACAGATTTTCTATGCATGGTAAGACATGCATTATTACACTATTATAGTGACACCAATGACTTTATTCATACAATGACAGCCATAGAAATTTTACTGTTGAATTTGGACTAAGAACTTTAACAATATTCACATTCTCCAAACTTTTATTTTTCTGCCAGTTGCTTTTTCAAAAAAAGTTTCCTTTTGAAACTTTAAATTAATCATTTCCTATGGTAAAATCCTGTTTGAAAATATGTTCAGTCAACGAGAATATCAAACTGAGATTAAGAGTGTTAACAGCATGATATGGAAAATTTTTTGATCTAGAAACAAGAAAATTTGTGTACTTACTGTGGAAATCTCTGCTTGTAAATTCTCTAAATTAGAGCTAACTTTTACATGTATTAAGTTTTAGCAAGCATTTAATTTTGCATAAGGCTTTTTATACCTGAATTAATAATGTTAATATTTTTAGAGAAAGACTATATAAACCATAAGTAATTGAATATCTCCAGATGTGCAAATGAAGTGTCTCAAATGCTAATTCCACACATTGTGATAGTAACCAACTACTCTGAAAACTGTTTAAAATTATTTTGTTCAAATTTTATTATTCCCTATAAAATCTCACAGACTGCTAGAAAATCAATGTTAAGATACTTTTTTCCTGCTATACACATGATTACTCAGTAGGTGAACACAAAGTTACCAGAATTAAAATATAAAACATCTGTTTTTATTCTGCTTCCTGTTGTATAATAAGCAATCACAAATTTTAATTTGTATAAGATCAGAATGTAAGAAAGCTTACATGAAATATTCTTTAAATAAGATGATAAATGTGTAGTAAAATGTTTCAGTTCATTCTGAATATTCATCTCAAGATTTTTTGAGTTTAACATGTATCTAAGGCTCCCTTAAATATCTGACCATCTCCATTGTATGGTTTTAGGACTCCTCTTACCAGCAAATGACCCTACCTTAATCTTATTTCAGAACTTTCTAATTTCCAAAAATAGTTTGGAAATTGATTGAGTACTAACTTTTCACATATGTTGAATATACGGTATTTCACTATGGCAATTCTTAGTGTATTAGATATCAAAAATCTAAAATTCTCTAGAATAATTTTTGAATTACCTAATTCACACATACGGATTTTTATAAGTATTACTGTTTTAGCTCCACTATTGTTGCAGATAGGTAAATGACACTAACATTTGCCAAATATTTGTTTACTTAATGGAACTATTATACAGACAAGGGTGCCAAAAAAGTTAAGAAGTAGAGTTCCTTTCTAAATATTCTCTTATAGGAATGGATACCTGTCTCAATAGAGTATTCTATGAGACAGGGCATCTATCATAGTTTAACATTTGGTATAACCAGATATGCAAATACATTTTATTTTAATGTTGAATTAATTTGTCTTTGATTTTAAATCAAGAGTTGATGGCTCTGTTCTACTAATGTTTTGGTTATATTTTCATAGACCCTCAATGGGAGATAAGAAACATTAGTCCTTCATGACTGCCAACATTTATTCTCTCATATATATAATCACAGACCCTGAAAGTCTGAATCAGAAGTATTTAGAAGGTGAGAATTATTTTACTTGTCCTTTGGGTTTGAGGACAACGTATAAGTCATGATTCTTACTCCAAAATCATACTTAAACTTATCAAGGTGGACTCTTTCATTTTACTGGTTGTTTTCTAAAATAATAGTTTTAAATTAAGTTTTTTTTCTTACCATCTTTGCATGTTTATTAACAGTAAACTAATTAATACATGGTTATCCAACCCCAAATTATGTTAGAAATTTTTATGTAGCTAAACTCGGCACTATAGATGGTGCTCCAGGTTAGGAGCCATTCTCTAACAATAAGAGGCATATACACAGGTCAGTTAATTTTAATATGCCTTGATTTACTCAATAGCTGCATACTTCTAAACCTTCCTCTGCTAGCAAATACTCCCCTCCAGTAATCATGAGACTCCTAAAACATCCCCTGCAAGCCTAGGCCCAATCAGGGAAGTGGCCAGTGGCTAGTGGCTACTTACCCAAATTCTTTCATGTCTGGTTGACTTTCTCTCCTGCAGCTCTAAATCTGATCCATCTCCCTCTGAATCATGTGATTCTGTCTTCCTTTCAGTTCCTAGCCTGCCCAAATCCTAAGGTACCCCCCTCAGTTTGCCTGCCCAGCAATTGGCTGTATAGCAATACTTTTTTTTAATTGGATATATTCTTTATTTACATTTCAAATGCTATCCCCTTTTCCAGTCCCCCCCCCATATCCCCTATCCCATCCTCCCTCCTCCTACTTCTATGATGGTGTTCCTCCATCCACTGCACTCCTGACTTTCCACCATTGATGCCCCTACATTGGGGCATCTATCGAGCCTTCATAGGATCAAGGACCTCTCCTCCCATTGATGCATAACAAGGCAATCTTCTGCTACATATGCAGTTCTTTATTGCCAATCAAATACAGCTAGGGTGAGAGACCTTCATATTTTGGAAACATAGAATTTTGGGAGCCAAATTGAATTGAGGCAGCATTGGAACCAATCTCTAACATTTTTATGGTGTACTTTGGCTGACTAGGAGATGTAGCATGATCTAAGAAATCATGATTGCATCAAATGCCCTGAACAACTCAATTTCCTTAAAGTTACTAAATGACAGCATAGATTTTCCTGTTCCTACCAGTTCTCATTTAAATAAGTAAAATAAATTTTTCTTACTTGTCATAAGTCAAAGACATTTCCAAGTAATTTGTATGAAAGTTAACTTGTTTCCTCATTTTCTTTTATTTGACTTCATGATTAGATGCTATGAATACAGTATTAAAATCACCAGAAGGCTGAAAAGGAATGAGAATTACATCACTCAACCAGAACTTTTCATTTCTTCTACATTCATTGTAGTCATCACATCTAATTTTCTTACAAGAAGTAGAAATATCAGATCTTTGCAAGTGATGAAGGTTTGCTGTATACACATTGTAGTTAAGATAAAACAATGGCTAAGATAAATGTATAAATTGAAGCATTTTCAGGTAGAAATATCATCCTCCACAATACATATTGTGAAACATTAACATTTATTCAGTTTTTACCTTAAAATGTCTGATACTTTAGTTGATAACATTATTGCATGTAGTTTATAAATGATAATAGTTTTATGCCACACATAGGAAAATTTAGAGAAATTAATGTAAAATAAAGGTGAAATTACTCTTATGTATGTCCAGTAGAAAAATCATCAGTGAGTGACTTAAATAAACATAAAGGATGAAAATCAGACAAATTAAAATTAACAGACTACATTTGTTAAAAGAAATCAAAATGTGAAAGAAACCATACTTTGATGATAAATTATTTTCAAAGGAAAATAACTTTATTCATGATTATCTTTTTAATTTCCCTTTAGTGTAGGAAGAAGTTAAAATTGAATAAATTTGTTTGGGATGATCACCTTTAGAATATTTAATTGGAATGCAAAGATAAGGACCTAAATTAAAAATTTCCAAAATACAGGTGAAAGCCAAACATGATACAGAGGGTCAGTATTCCTATGGTCTAATCTTAGATGTAAGTTAGAAACAGGAGAAACATAAAAAGCTAATGAGACAACTACCTGGCTTAAACAGTAATGAGATCTTTCTCATAAAGTTTTAAGGTACATCCTGACAAATAATTGACTTGGACTCTAAAATTATTGATTATAGAATTTTAATAATCATTTTGCTTTATTCTCATGTAATCCACATTTGACCTAAAAGAACCTGATATGTTAGGATGATGAAGAAATTTCTGTCCCTATGATTTGGGGGGTTATATGGTGGTATTATAAGTACATATTATGGTTGTACAAAAATGTCCTCCAGACTGACATATACTTTGTTATTAAAAGGAAGAAGTTCATATACACACAGGAGTAAATATCTCACAAGTCTCAGAAAATCCCTAAAACTTAGAAAAATCCTTAAGGCCCTCTATCTTCAATCGAGTATAAGCAGTAACAAATGCGAGAAAGAAGAAACATAACTATCTTTTGAGCTTCCTTATAGTCATCTAAAGAACATATGGATGATCAGACCTTTAAAGGTAAGATCAGCTCCAATAGAGGAAAGGATTAGGGATGTGGCTGATATTGGATCTCACATTTATGATGCTAATCTGATAGAAGAAATAATTTCTAAATGTATCAAGAAAAAATCAAAATGGCAGGTGTTTTAATTGTGGTAAGCAAATTCATTTGAAAATGGACTGTAGGCAAGGTATTCCTAAAAATAAAGATTTTTTCTAGAAATAATAAAAAAAGAAGATCTCAGCCTTCTGGAGTGTGCAGAAGCTGTGGCAAACATGACATTGGACTCGTGACTGCAGATCAACAAAAAAAAAAAATAAGCAAGGTAAAGTTTTGACATTGGGAAATGCCCTAGGGTGCCTCCCCAATATCAAAAATATCAAATTCAATTCAATCATTTTCTATCTTCTTCAAAGAAACTCATTCACAGAGCAATGAAAGGATTTAGTGCCTGTTCTTATAAACAGCACTGCTATGGATATAATTAAGGCCAGAACAGATATAATAGGTAAAACCAAATACTCAGGAGATAAAAGAAAACAAGTATCTTGGCAAACTTTTATAAATGATCAGAGATAAACTCTAAAACTACAGATTAATTCCATTGCATCTGAAGGTTTATTAGATATAGGAACAGATGTGTGGGAAGCCACATACGCCACTATTCGCCATTACAAGATGGCGCTGAGGCTTTCAGCCAAGAACCACCGAAAGTGATAGGCTTTCAGCCAAGAACCTCCAGTAGTGATAAACAACTGCATTGCACATGCACTAATTGCTTAATGCTGAGTCACTGCCCAGGCCCAGAGCATGTAAGTTGGGGCTTGCTATTTGCACCAATCATATACCAACACGTCCCTCCTAGGCCTATTTAAGCAGCACCAGTTTCCGGGCTCGGGGTCTTTCACTTCCATAATGGAACCCGCAATAAACGTCTGCAGAAGGATCCTGTTATGGCGCATCTTTCTTGCTGGCTAGTTAGGCGATCGCTACACAGATGTAACAATTTCACCAAAATATTGGCATTCAGATTGGCCTCTTCAGGAGGTTAATATTCAGCTTCTAGGCATTAGGACTTTTTCTCAGGTAAAACAAAGTACAATATTGGTAGAGTGTTTAGGGCCAGAAGAACAAATAGGAAAATTAAAACCATACATGTGTAATATAGGCATGGTTTTATGGGATCATGATTTGCTATAGCATGGAAAACACAGATTACTATTCCTCCAATCTCAGAAACAAAATATACAATAAAGAATGCTTCTCAGAAAAAAACATTCTGTGGTATTATCAAAAACAGTTTTTCATAATCAGCACATGAAAGATATTGGTATTTCAAAGGTACCAGCTGTCCTACCTTTAAAATGGCTAAATGATAAGTGTATGCGTGGATCATTGATATATGGCAAAAGAAAAATTACAGGTATTAGACCTGCTGGTAGAGGAGCAACAAAATGGTTAATGCTTTGAAGAATCTATCAGTCCATGGAATCCCCCCATGTTTGCTATAAAAATAATAGGAAAGGGGAAAATATTAACAGATTTAAGAGCCATAACTAAGATGATTCAGCCAATGAGCTCTTGATACCCTGGAATGCAATTGCTTTCCTTATTACCTAAGTCATGGTCTTTGACATTAATTGATTTAAAGTATTGTTTTTCCACAGTCTATTTGCATGAGCATGCTATGGAAAGATTGTTTCCTCAAAACCTACTTACAAAAATATTTGTCGAATAAAGAGACATCATTGGAAAGCCTTATCACCAGGAAAGACTCTAACATTGTGCAAGTATTTTGTAAACAGCTATTACAGGTAATTCATAAACATTTTCGTTAACATCAAATTTTCTATTATATGAATGGTATCTTCCTGGCTGATTCAGATGCAGATATTTCAGAAAAATATTTGATGAAGAGAATTTTTCCTTGTTGGAGTTTACAATTTGGTCCTGAAAAAATATAAAAAGGATATTTTATCAAACTTTTAGGCTAAAAGGTAGGCATACAGAAAATTTGACCACAGAAAGATTGCATCAGGAGAAGTCAGTTAAAACTCAATGATTTTCAGAAATTTCTGGGAGATATTAATTGACTACAGCTCAAGATCTAAGTAAGGTATTTCAAACCTTAAAGGGTGGTAAGGACTTATATTACCAAAGAAAATTATCAGCTGAGCCTGAGAGAGACTTATTTAAAAATATAACCTCAATTCTTTCAAGAAAGAAATCGAAGGTATCAGAAAATTAAAGGACCTACTGTGCTCATAGATTGATAAAAATTAGACATTGACACAGTAAAACTGCCCATCCTGACAAAAACAATACACAGATTCAATGCAATCCCCAAGACACCCCCTCCCCCTTTTTTCTGAGACAAGGTTTCTTTCTGTGTAGCCCTGTCTATCCTGGACATTTCTCTGTAGACCACACTAGCCTTAAATGCACAGACATTCACCTGCATATGCTTGTCAAGTGCAAGGATTAAAGGCACAAACCATTTTTCTCTGGTTCCACTACAATTCTTTACAGTCTTTGCAAGGGTAATTCTCAACCACATATGGAAAAACAAAATAAGTAGGATAGCTAAAACTATCTTGAAAATTAAGAACTGCTAGAGGTATTGCAATTCCTGATTTAAAGGTGTACTACAGAGCTATGGTAAAAAAAAAAAAGTAGTATTGAAATAAAACAGAAAATTTATCAATTGAATTGAAGTATCAGATATAATTCTATGCACTCATGGACACATGATATCTGATAAAGAAAACAAAATACACAATACAATAAAGGCAACATCTTCAACAAATGGTATTGTTTTCACAGAATATCTATATACAAAATACTGAAAATTTTGTTTTTACTACCCTGTACAAAACTCAAGTCTCAGTGGATCAAAGACTTCAACATAAAACTAGATAGATTAAATATGATTAAAGAATAAATAAGGAAAATGTACATTTATGCAATGGAGTATTACCTAGCTATTTAAAAATGACATCACAGTATTTGCAGGCAAATGAATGGAACTGTAAAATGTCATCCTGAGTTTAATAATCCAAAACCAGAAAAACAAATATGGTATGTATTCATTTATAAGTGTATATAAGTCATTAAGTAAATGATAACAAAGCTACAGCATGTAGATCCAGAGAAGTTAGGTAAAGAGGAGTGTAGCAGAGGTGCACAAATCTCCCTTTGGAAGGGAAAAGAATAAATTTTGTCGTCAGACAGGGAGTGGGTAGTGATGGGAGTGGGAGGAATCATATGGGGGAAAGTAAGATCAAGAGAAGGTATGTGGACTAAGATGACTGGAATCGGGAAACATTTTGCAGGTGTAGGAACTTAATACAGTGAAAACTTCCTGAAATCTATGCAGGTTATCCTAATGAGGAGTCTCAGTAATAGGATGTTATGGAGTAGCAATTAGCAATCTCTTGAAGCCAGGTAAGGCTTCCAGTGGAGCTACTTGGTTGCATTCAATTTAGTTATTGCCCAAGAAGTCCATGGAAATCTTCAAACAACSCAGAAATCTAACACAAATGGTTGCTTCTCTAAACTGACAGTAGGACCCTCTTGTTTAGGACAAGATCTATATAACTTATTGAACATAGTTCCTACATGACACCTCCACACCTACATTCAAATGTCTTTGGTGTGGAAAGCTACTATGCAGGCTACTGAAAGAGAAAACTGGGCATCAACACAGACACAAAACTTTTGATGTATAATCTGTCCTGTCTTCAAAAAAAAATGCTAGGGCAATGGTAGCACAGAACTTGTTAGAGTAGTTATTCAGTGTCTGATTTTACTAAAGGCCCACTCCACAAGAATAAACTCACACCCACATCAACTTGGATATTCAAGAACAAGAAACTTCAAGTAAGCCCAAAGTCCTAAGTCTAAACCATGCATGACAAGTCAAAAAGATTAAGTAATCAAAAACCCAACACAATTCTTCAAAGATATGGAAAGCAATTCTCGAAATTATCTGAATGGAAAAAAAACAGAATAGCAAAAGTAATTCTTTTTTAATTAATTTATTTTTTATTGAATATTATCTTCATTTACATTTCAAATGCTAAAACCTTTCCCAGTTCCCCCCTCCCTGAGAACACTCAAACCCTCCTCCAAGTATATGCCCCTCCACCTGACCCACTCCCCATTCCCCCCCTCAATCTCTCTTTGTTGGTGCATCTATTGAGCCTTCATAGAACCAAGGACCTCTCCTCCCACTGATGCCCAACAAGGCATCCTCTGACATATTTTTGGTTGGGACCATGTGTACCCCTTTATTGAATGTTTAGTCCCTGGGAGTCCTGGGGTGTCTGGTTTGGTGACTGTTTATAGGATGAATCCCCAGGTAGGGCAGTCTTTGGGTGGCCTTTCCTTCAGTCTCTGCTCAACACTTTGTCTCCATTATTGCTCCTGTGAGTATTTTGTTCCCTTTCTTAGAGGAACCCAAGAAACCCCCCACTATAATCCTCCTTCTTCTTGCACTTCCTGTGGTCTGTGAATTGTAAATCATTTATTTTGAGCTTTTGGCTTAACATCCACTTATCAGGGAGAAAGGGCCTCAAACACACTGGCACATGGGAAATTTTTCTGAACAGAACACCAATGGTCAAGGCTCTAAGATCAACTATAGACAAATGGGATCTCATATCATTGAAAATCTTATGTATGGCAAAGTATACTGTCATTAAGACAAAACAACAACCTACAGATTGGGAAAAGATCTTTACCAATCCTGCATCCAATAGAAGGCTAATATCCAATATATACAAATAACCCAACAAGCTAGACACCAGAGAACCAAATAACATTATTAAAAAATGTGGTACAGAGCTAAACAAAGAATTCTAAACTGAGGAATACCGGATGGCTGAGAAGCACTTAAAGAAATGTTCAACATCCTTAGTCATCAGGGAAATGGAAACCAAAACAACCCTGAAATTCCACCACACATCAGTCAGAATAACTAAGATTAAACCTCAAGTGACAGCAGATGCTGTTGAGGATGTAGAGAAAGGAACACTACTCCATTGCTGGTGGGACTGAAAGCTGGTACAATGACACTGGAAATCAGTCTGGTGGTTCCTCAGGACCCAGCTATAGTGCTCCTGTGCATATACCCAGAAGATGCTCCAAATTGTAATAAGGACACGTGCTTTATGATGTTTATATTAACCTTATTTATAATAGCCAGAAGATGGAAACAACCCAGATGTCCCTCAACAGAAGAATGTATACAGAAAATGTGGTACATTTACACAATGGAATACTACTCAACTATTAAAAACAAAAATTTCATGAACTTAGGTAAGTGGATGAAATTAATATTGTTTCTTTGCCTTGTATGATTAAAGTCTTGATTATYATGTATCATGGGTCATTCCTTTTCTGGTCCAGTTTACATGGTGTTCTTTGTGTTACTCCTACCTTAATATCTACCTTCTTTAGATTAGAGGAGTTTTATTTTATAAATGTGTTGAAAATAATGTATATGGCTTTGAACTTTCGTTCTTGTTCTTCATATATTTCTATTATTCATTGATTTAGTATTTCCTTAGAATAAAATAATTCATGGATGTTTTGTGCCTGGATTTTTATATGTATCACTTTCTTTGATTGAGGCTGCTATTTCTTCTATCTCTTCTTCGATGACTGATATTCTCTCTCACATCTCGTCAACTTTGTGGAGCTTATGACAGATTTTGTTTGAGTACTAAATTTTTCATTTCATTTTGGACATTTATTTTGGGGTTTCCTTATTCTATTTCTTCTTTCAAATACTGATCTGTTTCCATCATTTAATTGTACTATTTCTGTTTTCTGAGATTTTATTAATGGATTTATTCATATCTTCTTTGAGGGCTTTATTAGTCAGTGTTTCACTGTTCTCTAGAGTCACAGAATGTATGGAATGAATATATGTATGAAAAAATATGAATTGTATGGAAATGACTTATATATTGAAGTCCAACTATTCCATCAATGGCCAGCTATGAAAGTAAAGTCCACAAATTTGGTATTGGCTGAGTCCCAATAGCCTATGTCTTTAAGATCCTCTTCGGTATAAGCTGTAATCCTGGAAAAAAATAAGTTTCTATAAATGTATTTACAAGTATATGCAAGCAGAAAGAAAGAATGAGTACTTGCTTTATCAATTGTCCTTATATAGGCCACAAGCAAAAGGCATCAATCAGATTAAAATTATACTTTAAAATCTGGATAAAAGTTGTGTTTCAATCCATATTAAAACATGCATCATCCCACATGAATTAAAAGCTTGTGTATTCCTACCTCAAGATCCAGGTCAAAGGTGTTTTCTCCATTACTAGATTGTAGCTCATTCCAGATAAAGTCAACTTAACAACTGAGAATCACCATCACTAGGTCCATGAGCATACTGCTAGATATGTTAAAGTCCTTGTCTTGTGCATCAGCTGTATAACATTGTTCAGACCCTACTGTAATAGATTTAATAGATTTTCTGGGTTCTGGTGGAGGCATATTGTCTTGGGCATTTGTGATTTTGTCCCCCTCTGATGGTTAGGCGTTTTATTTTGGAATGACTGTGAGTCTATGTGATGATACCTAGTCTTCTATTTATCGATTAGGCTTTCCCTTCCTTGGTTCCTGTTACCCTTTCAGGATCACAGGAAAGTGTTGTATCTGTGAATTGCCTGATGGTAAGTGTTTTTGGGGCCCTACCAGATATGGCTAGTAGAGTCCCAGATAGATTCACCTTCACAGAATTGAGAGATGATACAGATGGATTGGGATGGGTTTAATAGGAGTTGAAAAGAGGGTTCACAGAAAGAATGAAATATATGTCTGCCACTATATTTGTTGAAGTCTGCAGGGAACATAGTCAGAGAAGTGCATGCCTCTGTTAGTGTATGGCTAGAGTGTTGTAGATGGGACTAGAGAATCAGAAATGGAAGACAGGAAGGAGAGTGAAAATTGCCTACTTGAGTTCCAGGCCAGTGTGGGCAGTGCAGCTCCAGGTGGAGAATGTCTTCAGGAATTCTTGGCTGACACAGGAAATTGGTGTGAGGGAGAAATAAAAGGCGTCTTTCTAGTTGCTCTTTTGGGTCTCGAGGAAATGCAAGGAAAGAGAAAGGACTGCCTCTCAATATGGTTGGCTTCAGGACTGTGAATGAAACTAGGGAATTGAACATGGAAAACAGGAAGGAAAATGAATATTGTATACCTGACCCAAGGTTGTAATGGTCAACAGAATCCCAGGTAAAGGAAGTAATTGTAATATTTTTATATTTTAATCCTCTAATATATCCTAAATGAGTGATATGTGAATTGTGTCAACTGATCATTTTTTAAATTTTTATGTTTAACTTTTCATTTTTATGTTTTGTTAGACTAGATTGCTCAATTACCATGATGAATAAAAATTTAGGTATGGGATTTAATTTATTTGCACTATAAGTTTTAATCAATTAATTTTTCATTTCTATCTCTGACATTTATATATACAAACTATTCATGCCCCATCAATTACAACTTTTTGTTTACTAACCTCCATCCTCAAGAAACTCATTGCAAATGTTTTCTTCCATTATACCATTTCCACATTCACAATCCTGCAACATTCCTTTTTTTCAAGTTAAGTCGTTTTCCATTCTATTTATTTCATTGTTTTTATTAATTTTTTATTTATTTACATTTCAAATGTTGAACCCATTCCAAGTCTCCATCCCAGAGGTCTTCTCCCCACCCCCTCACACACTCACTCATCCCCACCTCACCCTCCCTAGCCAGCTCTTCCCTGAGATATCAAGTGTCTACAGGATTAGGATCATCCTCTCCCACTGAGAAAAGACAAGGCAGTCATCTGCTACATAGGTACTGGGCACCATGGACCAGTTGAAATAAAACAGACACACTTATGTCTTGAAAGCTCTGGGACAAATGTTTAGGCTTCACACTTCAGGAATTATTACTGTGAATGTGATGATGTACTTAGGAACACTAACATGGTTTTAGGATTTCTGCACATATGACATGAGCTGAGAAGACTTTTATATAGGCAGTACAAGGTTCATAATAAGCTATAATCATAAAGGACAATGACCACAAATTCTAGTCACACTGTGGTGCATACAGTCTACATTGCCATTTAGTGAGATGTGTTGGTATGTCAAACCTTAGACTCTTGATCTGATTGCCTTCTTAATCAATGTTCAGGCAGAGTATGTGATCCCTTAAAAAAATAACTGAAGAAATCTGGAAGCTGAAAGGATGGTCTTTCCAAAAATGGTTTGATCACTGTAATTGGTTGTCTAATGCTAAAGAGTCTGTCCTAAAATATATGGTACAGATTTTACAAGTTATGTTTAGGAATATATATGTTATTTAGGAATATATGTTATATAAATATACATATATTCATACAAAAACAACTAGTGAACAAAGGCTACAAATTAGTAGGTGAATGGGAAGGGAGATATGTGATGGATTGGAATAAGAAAGGGGATGACTTATTTTAAAAGTGATGATCATCTTTAAGCTAACGTGACAGACTCAAAGAAGCTGAAAAGGAAGGAAGATTCAAGTGAGGATTCTTAAACCACACTTAGAAGGAGGAAATAGCAGGGTCCTCTGGAAGTGTCATGCCCAGTTTTCTGAGGAACCGCCAGACTGATTTCCAGAGTGGTTGTACCAGCTTGCAATCCTACCAGCAGTGGAGGAGTGTTCCTCTTTCTCCATATCCTCACCAACACCTGCTGTCTCCTGAGTTTACAACCCCATAGGAAGAACAACAATATCAACCAACCAGATCCCCCAGAATTCCCAGGGACTAAACCACCAACCAAAGAGTACACATGGAGTGACTCATGGCTTCAGCCACATATGTAGCAGTGGATGGCCTTGTAGGGCATAGTGGGAGGAGAGGCCTTTGTCCTGTGAAGTGCTTATGCCCCAGTGTAGGGGAATGTCAGGGCAGGTAGATGGGAGTAGGTAGGTGAGTTTCAGGGCACTCTCACAGAAGCAGGGGGAGCGGGACTGAATAGGGGGCTTCTGGAAGGGAAACCAGGAAAGGGGATAACATTTGAAATGCAAGTAAAGAAAATATCCAATAAAAGAAAAGAACGAAAAAGAAAATAAGTTCCATTGTTCCTCACACAGGGGACCCTGGAGAATGCAGGACTTAGTCTGCCAGCCCCACATCAGATTTGGAAGTACCAATTCAAAAATAGCTGAAATTATTTAAAACTCTAAGGCCTGTCAATTGACCAATGTAGTTGCCAATGAGAAGAACCATGGTCCTCAATACAGGAGCACCAAGCCAGGAATCTATCAGAAAATTGACTTCACAGAGGATAAACCAGGAAAATATAGATACAAATATTTGCTCATATTCAGAGATACCTCTTCAGAATGGACTGAGATTTAACTAACTAAGCACAAGACTATGCAGATGGTAACAAAGAAACTACTGAAAGAAATTCTTCCAAGGTATGGCTTTTCTAAGTTTATAGGGTCAGGTAATAGACCTGCATTTGTGTCCCAGGTAAGTTAGAGATTAGCTAATATACTGGAGATTAATTGGAAAGTTCATTTTGCTTACAGATCCCAGAGTTCAAGACAGGTATAAAAGATAAATAAAATCATAAAAAAAGACCTTTACTAAATTGACCTTAGAGACTGAGGGTGACTGGGTGACTCTTCTCCCCTTCTTCCTTTATAGAGACAGAATTCCCCCTACCAGATGAGAAGTTCCATTTTAGAGAACCTGACCTAAGTTTGAACTCAGGTAAACTATCAGGTTGGTACTCAGCATTAGTTTCCAAGTTGCCCCCCAACAAAACCTGAGCCTAGCTCCAGTATCTAGGCTAATCTTCAATAAGAGATGCCTCTCTAGGTTATGCCCTCAACAAGACCAGCTTCACCAGGTTATTACTCCAATCAACCTGTACCCCCAGGTTACACACCCACCTCTTGCCTAATGACCACTGATGCAGACAGGAGCAGAAATTAAGTTTATTGTATGACTCCCAGCACCAGAAAATTATTTTAAAGGCCACAATAGCTTTCCAATTAGATGCTTGCACACTTATCCCCCACTGGGTTCAGGTGGGGCCCTGGCAGACCTTGTCCCATGTGATCTTACACTTGGGTGCTCTCTGTGTTCCCTGGGGCTCCTTTTTTATCAAATGCATTCTTTATTTACATTTCAAATGTTGTCCCTTTTCTTGGCTTCCCCCCCCCAAAATCCCATAACCCATTCCCCTCTACCTGTTCACTAATTCACTCATTCCTGCTTCCCTGTCCTGCTATTCCCCTACCTTCTCAGGACCAAGGGACTCTCCTCCTTTCATTATCCAATAAGGCCATCCTCTGCTGCATATACATCTTTAGCCATGGGTCCCTCCATGTGTGCTCTTTGGTTGATGGCTTAGTCACTGGGGGCTCTGGGAGTGTTGGATGGTTCATATTGTTGTTCCTCCTATGGCACTGCAAATATCTTCAGCTCCTTGGGTCCTTTCTATAGCTCATCCATTGGTGACCCTATGCTCAGTTCAATGGTTGGCTGAGAGCATCTACTTCTGTATTTGTCATGCAATGGCAGAGCCTCCCAGGTGACAGCTATATCAGGCTCCTGTCAGCAAGCACTTGTTGGCTGTCTATAAAACTGGTTCTGAAAACATCTATATCTTTTCGAGGTATATAGTGACTTCCATATTTGCTCATGGGTTGCTGTGACCTTTCAATTATCTGGAAAGCCCAATCATACCTGTACCCTCACACAAAAAGGGCCAGAAATAGTGTTCCTCTAACCAAGGAGACCAGAAACATTCTCTGTCTCCTGAAAAGAGATTTTTACAAGCCTATTCTTCTCGTGGATGATTAAAATCTGCACCATCAGACTAAAATGGCTGCAAACCTTCTCCTGGCATATGATATCCCTATTATTCACCTATTCTCAAAAGGACCTGAGCCATATCTCTACTACAAAAGGGCACCTAACAAATTCCATGCCTACCAAATCCCTAGCTTATACACAAAAGTAGCCCCTGGATCCTGACAAACCAACCAAAGAGGCTCTGGATATTACCACTTTGACCAGAGGGAGTGGAGCCCCTTTTATGCTCCAGAGTCTCTTGAACTATTACAGTTCCTGCAAGGTCCTCTGACAGTGTCCATACCCAAAGAGTGAAGTTTCAAACCTATGCCTTTACAGACAGGTTAGCTCACACTGTCTCCCAGCAAATGAGGTTGGTCTATGAAAAACAAACTGAAACATACACCCTCAGCACAAGGAGGCAGCAGTATAACCATCAGATAACTGTGGTATATGCTAGTACTTACCTGGCCCATAGGGCCACAACTGTGTCTTAATGGCCCAGATATACCTAAAAACTGTCATCTCTGGAGAATGGGAATGACCTTACTCTTCCTTCCTTTGGGTCTCTAGAATATTCTTGCCAAAAAGGTTGTTAAAACTTGCAAACTCAAGAGAAGAATTTATCTTCAGGGACCCATTAGTGATAGACAATGGGACAGTTACCATGTGTTCCTGGGATGGAAGAGTTTCTAATGTTCTCTGTATCTCTAGATTGGAATTTCAACACTGTCCCTTCTTGTGCACAGGTCCTTACAATTTTAATAAAATGATAGCCATTTTTCTATAATGAGAAGTGATTTTAAACATTATCCTCCATAATGGTGCACTTTAGCTCACCATCAGCTCACTGAAATCCCTTATATCAACACTTCTTGTAGAATATTAATTTTTTTTTTGCTATATTCCAAAAGGGCCTTTCAAAATTTCCTGACCAACCTCAGTTTCTCTAGGATTTTGTCATCTCATTTAGTACTATTTCTCTGTGTTAATATGATCCAGGATTTAATGGCCTCACCATTCCTTCTCAGGAGTACTGCTACTGTACAAATTGCAGTAGAATCTAGGAACTTTTACATCTGTGTGAAACATTCTTTTCTTTTCTCTTGCTGAATCTCTAAAACTTTCCCTTATCGGGCCTCAGTTCCTGGGGAACTTTACATCTCTATGTAGGGTTCAAAGCCATTTTTCCCTCTTCCACTGATAAACTAGAGCATTTCCAATCTAACAACGTATGTGTAAGATAATCTTTATCTTTTTCTTAGTTTCTGAAATGCTTCATATCTCCATCAATACCTATAAAATTCATGCCATCCCTTATAAATTTTATGAGATAACATGCAAAAATTATCTCTTAGGTGTCTTATAATTTACAAAATTTATTATAAGTGGTAACATAAAATTTCCTTAAGTGCCATGTCTACTGCACAGGTATGTTAGAATCATATTCTTCTATCCCAGGAGCTATAGGTTTCCTTATCTTAACAGTGAACTCCGGAACCTTTTCCATCAACATGTGTCAACTATAGAATTCTAGCCATTTCCCTATGGTGTTCAGGACAGGTACTCTGACATCTTTATAATTTGATCAGGAAAGATTAGAATAATTTCCATCTAATCGATGAACTGTCAACTGCCTCAGACCCTTTCTCTATACACTTTGTGATCCCGGTCCTTGGTATCTAGGAACTCGCCTGTCTTCCAAATAGACTATAGGCTCTTTGCTTTCTGGTTAAGGTTCTCTGGAAATATACCATTTCAGCAAAGACACTAGAATGATTTTTAACAGTTATAGAAACTCTGGGAATGTCCATATTTGTCTAGTTGACTCTGGATATTTTATCATATGGTCAAATTGCTCAGTAATTTTTTTTTTGGTTTTCTATTTTTGTGATATATGATCAATATTGTCTATACTTGCTACAACAGCAAAAAAATGTGTATTAATTGTATTTTTGTGCTCTGAATTTTGCCATGCCTGCACAAGAGGCTACAGGAACTTTCTCATATTATCATGTTGCTGTTTGACATGCTATGTTGCCCTAAGTTACATCAGTCTTTCCTTTACCTGCCCCAAACTATCCTTGACATATGCCAGTTACTAAAAGTTCTATAAAAAATATAATACTTTCTCAAGAGGATGTAGATCTCTTTCCATCTTTGCAAGGGGGCTTAAGACATTTGCCATCTGCCCTTCGAGATATGGCATTTTACTTATCTTCCCAGGGGACTATATAACATTTAATATATGGTAAAGGGACTACTGAAACATCATAATCTGAGGACAGACTGATAGAACCATTGCTATTTACCTGTGCTGCTCTAGGTCTTCACCATGTTCTCTGGATTGCCAAACAGCAATTTTTGTCCAGAAAACATTAGAACCTTTGAATTCTATGCCACAGTTTCAAAAGAAACTCTCCATTTTCCATGGGAATTCTGAAAATATTTTTATAAGTCCAATTAGAGCAGAGACTTAATATCACCCGAGAAATGCTAAGACATTACAAATCTTCACATTTCACTCTAAAAATGTGCCTATCCTTAAGGGAATTTTAGGGAGGAGTGGGAACCAGGAAAGGGGACAATATTTGAAGTGTAAATAAAGAATATACCTAATTACAAAAAAGAAAAAGAAAAAGAAATGAAGTTGATCTGGCTTCTACATAAATGTATAAAACTATAAAACTTCATTCCTACACACAACACAAACAAAACCAAATAAAACAAACAAACAAACAAGCAAAAAAATGTGCTTATCCCCATCTTTATTTCATTTCTGTCATGCTGATGAGTGAACTCCGGACCTTGAACATAATAGTAAAGTAGTCTGAGGGATCCTGCACTGCCCTCCACTGCCGCCTTCTTTGCTGCTGCTTGGACTGAACAAACGGACCAGGTACCCGAGTTATCCTGAATTTAAGATCTCTGGGGACTCAAGCCACCAGGCAGCGATATGTGCTCAGGAGCTAGGCAGAGCAGGGGTTCCTGTGGGCCAGCCAAGCGTGGGTTCTGGGCCCGGTGGGGATCCTGCACTCCCCGCTGCCGCCATCTTTGCTGCTGCTAGGTCTGAGCAAGCTGACTCAGCTACCCGAGATATCC
>BDUI01005715.1:37911-54926 GCA_002335545.1 Apodemus speciosus
AAGCCATTACCTTTTTTTCCTGTGTCTAGCTATCTCCCCACTGCAGTGTTTTGAGAGGGAAACAGACTCATCTACCTATACAGAGGTATATCCATATCCTTTAATGCTCATCCTGTGAGCAAGGTGCAAGCTAGCATCGTAGTGGGTTTTTCTGTTAGCACAACCCACATTCAGACACTGGGTGACATTGATAACCTGTCACATGAGAGGGCGATTATTCATTGTGTTGCTGTCCAAGCTGAGGAACTCAGCATCAGTACCCAGTTGTTTTTTTTTTCCAGGCGAGGACACTGAACTTAGAGAGTAGCGATACCTGCTCATCCAAGTTCACACTTAATATCTAGCTATCTCTTTGTCAGGTCATCGCTCTATTCCATTGCCACTGTCTCTCCAGCAACTGCTCTTCTCAGAAATTTAATGTGTGTTTGACAGACACAGACAGACAGACAGACAGACAGACAGACAGACAGACAGACAGAGAAACAGAGACAGAGAAGCAGAGAGAAAGCAGAGAGAGAATAAAAGAAGGATAAACAGAATTGCAGGAACTGGCTAACAGAGAAGAGAAGGAGGGTGGGGGAGGGGACGCTGGCATACAGCCTACCAAATAACAAGTCAAAAGAGACAATATCTTGGTGATGGCTTCCCATGATGGACGGAAGCACATGCAGGCCTTCTAGAGTTCCTGAGATGGCCCTCTGCTTCCTTGTAAAACTCCTGTTGGAGAAAGCCTGATCCTGAATGCCCCAGTGCTTTCGACTTTAACAAGCACAAAGAACTGGTGTCACTGGGATCTGGAGATGGGGCTGCCACTTCATTCCCTTTCCCATGGGAAAGGGGTGTCCTCAGCTTTGAGGASCTCATGTGACCTCCTGTACSGACCTTCCCTATACCATCTCCCCAAGATGCCTTTCAAATCCAATGATTCTTCTCCTGGCACAAATCGAAGAGATCCACTCCTCTTAGCCCCACTCCAATCAGCGAGGATTTGTCAGTGTGAGCCCYGACAAGGGTAGGCGGTGAGAATATATGAAAGAGGAGGCGACCAGAGTGCCCTAGATCCTCAGCCTCCACTATAATAAATAACGTGTGAGACGGGGCTGAGGGTGGGCAGGGAAAAGATGCATCATCCACTCTCATGGAGGTCGCACTGCCCTTCTCGTCTCTTTTCAGAGAAAAGCCTTTTTTATACATGCACACCACACTCACGCACGCACGCACATTTCCCTGTGAGAAGCCAACAAAGCGTTCTGGTCATGGATAGGCCGCTCCGCTTCTTCAGAGTTGAGTAAGATTAAAACAGCCCGACATCTCCAATCTCCCTCAGCCGGCAGTTCATGCTCTTGCATAGGCAGATGAAAAGGGGGCTTTGGGGATGTATTAAAAAACATGTATGGAGATGATGGATGGAGAGAGAAAGCTGGTGTGTGCAGGAATGTGATAGAAACTAATGGCTTTCTGTATTTTTTTTTTTTTTGGTCTTTTGTTTCAGGGCCCATAGTGGTAGTGCATTGGAAGGGTTCTGGAATTTCAGAACACAAAGTAGCAGTTTTAAATAATGAGAGAAGATTCCACATGGAACGCTCATCTGGCTGTGGCAGCCTGTGACTGAATGAGAGAAAAGTGCCCTAGAAGCTATTCATTACGAATTCACTGGAAGCTCTCAAACGAGGCTGGCAGAAGCTGAAATTGAAGTGGTCTCTGACCTAATTTTCTTCTGCATGAAACATCTGCATCAAGGCTCTCTTTGATGTATTCCACTTGGCTCTGTCTACAGGATTGTATCACATGGCCTCCGTGTTGCCTTCTTATTGAAAGACATTTTCAGCCTGAGCAAGGTAATGCTCGATGTTAGCGTTACCCAAACTAATCACTCAATGGGCTCCGAAAATAGAAACAATAGCAATTCAGAGACACTGTTGTCTGCTGGCTGTTCCTGCAGCTTGGGCTCCTGGTTTTCCAACTTAGATTGCTGGCATTTGCCTCATGTAATTCCAAAACAAAGGACAGAGAAGACAGGCAAAGCCATACAAGATAACACTGGGGCCAGGAGCACAGTGGATGAGACTCTCTCCTCTTGTTTGATCCTTCAAGCCATTGGCTAGGATTTGGGATCCATTTCAAACCACACAGAGCAGGGTTGAGAGGTCTCTACCTCAGGAAAAGAAAGGCTCTCTTGATTTAGGTGTTGCATATTTTTCTAAATGCTGACCAACAGAGAGAAAGGTGTGTGTGTGTGTGTGTGTGTGTGTGTGTGTGTGTGTGTGTGTGTGCGTGCTGAATGTTGATGGCTTTGTGATTCTTGGTGATCTGTAAAGTACTTTTTAAAAAATTCTCCCCTTTCTTAAGCTCCCTCATCCTAGGTGGAATGCAGGAATGAATGTTAAAGAGAAATAATGATAATAATCTCTTTTTAAAACCACCATAATGAGGCTCCTTCTTTATGCCTGCAGAATAGCTCTTGGCTTTCCCCCACAGAGGCTGCAGAGCATCTTGTTAATGGTACACTCCTTTCCCACCATCCAGCATTATGTGAAGAACCATGGTGTCTTTTGTGTCCCACACCCTGAAGAAGAAACCTTTGAAATTCTAAATAACTGTGCTGCAGGTTTTAACGTCTGCTTCTGAGAAGAGATTGTGAGGCACACTCAGTGACATAGTAGCCTGCCTTTGAAAAGCCTTTGAGACTCCAGTGTCCCATGAATTCAGATGACCAAGCAGTCTCGCCCACACTCTCCTGTTCCTCTTCCAGGAAGAACTCCGGACATGATCAACAGCTCCCTTTTGTCCAAATATTGATACTCCAAGTACAAATATGTGCTCACTCCCTTCCCTTCTGAATAGAGGGCATCAGCCAGGCAGCATGTAGGCCCTGGTGGGGACACTGGCATCAGATGGCTGTCCATTTCTCTGGTAACGGGTGTGTAACATACACAACACAGTGGATATCACAACAGATGCACATCATGAATTTCTACAGAAGGGTGTGGAGCATTAGAGTTGGAGTCACTCTGTGGACACCCTTCATCATCATTAAGAATCAGACCAGATGGTTCCTTTCTCCAAGAAGCCTTCCTTGAACATGCTTTTTGTGCATCAGCCTGGTAAGCTGTCAGCATGCCAAAGCAGTTGTAGTCCC
Organism: Apodemus speciosus; assembly: GCA_002335545.1. Taxonomy (NCBI): domain Eukaryota; kingdom Metazoa; phylum Chordata; class Mammalia; order Rodentia; family Muridae; genus Apodemus; species Apodemus speciosus. The sequence continues at coordinate 41,051 of BDUI01005715.1, forward strand.
TCAGTCAAAGCACCTAGAATTTCATATTCTTTGTCTTATCTACCACGCTATGACATCTTGCAGGCAGGCATGGTATCTATCATTATAGTTACCTAGGCTAACAAGGTCATCCAAATTTAACCAAGACTTTCCTAGTTTCAGGATAGAAATTTCAGGGTCTGAGAAAACCCTCATTCCTATCCAACTACCCATGCACAGGACATACTCAATAAGCATGCTATGAACTTCAAAGAAAACTATCACAGTGTCAACATTACCCTATAGACAGTCAACTCTAGGCCTGGCTTGGAGGCTCTCTCCCAAGTCTTGGCAAAGACCCAAGCTACTGGCTCTGCAGTCCTGGGATTTCAGCCCTGGACTGAGCAGCCACTGTCTGCTGCAAGCCCTGGGCTGTGCGCTACTTCCTTGGGTGTTGGAAGCATGGGTTATAAGGCACACGGTGTGAAGGAAAAAGAGAGGGAAGGAAAAGTGGAAATAGAAAGGAAGCAAAGAAAGAGGAACATAAAGGAGGGAGGAGGGAAGGGAAGAAAAAAGGAGGCAGAGAAGAGAGAAGGGGAGACAAGAAGATAGAGGGGTGAGGAAAGAGGAGAGAAAAGAGGAGTGGAGGTGAGGGGAGCAGTGACAGATGATGAGAGAGGGAGGGGAGGGCAGACAGGAAGACAGAAGAGTGGAGGGAAGGGGAGAAGAGAACTATCAGCCCTCCTGGTGCTCAGCCCTTAAGGTATATGCCTTTCACCGCCCATTTACCATCATCTGCATCTGTCTAGGCATCAGTTCTGGCCCCATCCCCTCCAATCTCCCCCTCCCCTTCAGTGACTGCCCTTCCAACCCAAGAAGCTGCTGGCCCTTCTGAGACCCATGCCCTTACCTCACCTGTCTGGTGTGTTCATCTGTGAGTGTTCATGAAACCCTCTCTCTGTCTCTGTCTCTGTCTCTGTCTCTCTCCAGAGAACATACCCTTGCCACCCTGCACAAATGATACTCTGTGTGTGTGTGTGTGTGTGTGTGTGTGTGTCTTCTCACCCAGCCATAATTGTCTTCCTTGTCTTCCTAAGTGCCAATACCACTACCTGCAATATTATGGATCTAGAAGAACACTTACTAAACTGTGTTTGTCCCATTTCACATGTTTGTCACTAGTTGCACTTGGCAACCAAAACATCAAGAAACTCATGGATCTTGGTACTTCAAATTAGAAAGGGAATTAATACCCTGGATTTTCTTCCCCCACCCCCGCCCCAACTTTCAGTAATTTAAAGCCGGTTAGTCRTATACAGTTACTATCTACAGTTTTTGGTAATGAGATTATTTTTAAAAAGGCATTAACCCCATGATTTCTCCATTTTGTTTCCTTCTTCACTCCCTTATTTCCAAGCAGTGCCAGGTACAGAGAAGACCTTCAGCCAAATTTTAAGAATAAATTAGTGAATATAAGAGTGAAATTGACATCTGTGATTAGGGCATCTCCCCATTATCCCTGGCTATGTTTCAAAATGATAATGTGCCTAAGGGAACACATTGGATATGGGATTTGYCAATGCATTTTCTACTATGAGCAATATCATCTTCTTGTACCCCAGTCTTCTCAGCTGTTAAATAGGAACATTGACTTCAAAACAGCCGAGATTCCTTAAGATAAATCTTAAATGCAGCATCACTTGTGACAAATAAAGTCTGTGTGTAGTCATATGCCTCTGTTTGTGGATGGAAAATACCTTTAAGGGTGCTACATATGGCCTACATACCAGTGATCATTATCTTGGATGCAGGACATGATTATTTGCAACATACAATACTTTCTTTCCAGGTATGGTAGCTTGAATCTGCAATGCCGGCACTAAGACGGCTATGGCAGGAGGGCCACCATGAAGTTAAGAGCAACTTGCCCTATATAATCAGTTCCAGGCTAGCCTAGATTAAATGAGAACTAGAGTGAGACCCTGTCTCATAAGACCATAGTCAATAAATCATCAATATCAATCGATTCTTTAACAAGAGATCTCTAACAAGCGACTATTATCAAATAATTTTCCCCCAAATTGACCAAGTTTAATAAATTTTCCAAAAGAATCTATTTCATGATACATTTGGAGATTTATTTTTATTATATGAGTATATGTGAGTTTGCAACCTGTATGTGTGTACCAATGGGCGACAGAAGAGGTTATTGCATCTCGTGGAGCTGTAATCACAGGAGTTCTTGAACTGGGAGACAAACTAAGGTCTACTGGAAGAGCAGCACATGTTCTTAACCAGAAAGCCATCTCTCTAATTGCCCAGATACATGTTAAATAAAAATATGTCCTAAAAGATTCAGAGTCTTTGAAAATTATTGCCTAAGACTAGATTCACTCATATTTTTGAAAGGACAAAGTTTTTGACATGATTGTTTTCTAGGAACTTCTTTTTCTAATATTTTGCTTTAATTTGTTGGATGCAATCTTAGAAAGAATACAGTATTCATTTCTTTCTCTTGATTCAAAAAAGTGTTTATTGAATTGAAAGCAGTGTTAACCATTTGCTTGGTACTAACTGTATTTCACAATAGGAAAAAATAGATTAAGATTATATCTGTAAATCTTTTAAAACAATACCCAAAACATACATCGAACACTCAGTAACTATGAGTAGTGGTTACAATTATTGTTATTATACGAACTTTATAGTCATTTAGTAGAGAGAGACAAGATGCAAGATATATATGATCAGAATTATCTCCAGTAGAAAAGGTTACAAAAGTAAGATCTCTGTCTTACTATAGGTTACAGAGGTAACCTGTAATAACCCCAGGGGGCAGTCCCTAAGGTTAGACACTGAAGTGGCCCTGTGTCTGGCCATTGGGTACTAGGATTTCTGGTGGCAATTGTAGAAGTAATGAGATCTGGACTCTAGAATATGGTTGAGTGAGTTCCAAGTGGACTTTATAAGAAAAAAAAAGTATGGTCAGACCTCTTAAAAGGTTGGAGAGCTACGATTTCATCTTGTTAGGCAATCTGGTTTGCTTGCTTGCTTGCTTGCTTGCTTGCTTGCTTTTGCCTACTGGCTAATGAAAGTAGTTTATTGATTGTCTACAGATGCAGGGGGAAAATTCCCCCAAATAAGGAAAATCCCTCTCAAATGAAGTAAGTGATGGAGTCCCTGAGGCAGGGGCCACTTTGCATTAGCCAAGGAGGCTGCTGTTCAGAGGAGCTATTCTTTGTTGACAAGTAGGAATGCAGCCAATAATCTGAAGGGCTTAATTCTTTGCTGGCAGCTGTTCACTGGGAACCCACTTGGTGCAAAGATAAAACTGAGGACAATGGGAAGCCAAGAGACAGGTAGGTCAAGTGTCCACCTCTAATCACTACAGAGGTAGGGGAGACAACCTAAACCAAGTGAGCAGAAATAGGGAAGGGTCTTGCAGACTGCCTCTTCTTTTTCATCTTTCTCTTCCTTTCCCTTCCCCCTCCACGCTACAAGCCTTTACCCTGGGCCTCCCCAAGGACAATAGAAGAGCTGCCCTTGAGGAGCAGCGGAGGATTCTCCTTGCCTGCATCCCTGCATATGGTTGCCTAGCTTTGACTTTGCTCTGTAGAGAATAAATCACAACCACTCCACTCCCCGGCGAAGGTCCCCCAGGGAGCTGAGACCTCATCTCCTCCCTGAGAGCCTGCCTGTAACATGGGATTGTCAGGTACAAAGCGGGGAACCTTCAGAGGCCCACACCCCTGTTTGGAGAGCAAGGAGGGTCAAGGGGAATAATTGCTAGCAGTTGAATGTGAGCAACTGTGGACGGATTGGAAGGAAAAAGGTTTTAAGAAGGGAAGAAAGCAAAAGAGGAAAAGAAAAGCCTGTACGCCACCCCCTAGCCCCGCCTTCTCCCCAAACTCCATAGTCTATGCACAGAGAACTGCATGGTGGTCTGGGTCCTTGTAGAACATTTGTGTGCTGGACAATAGCTCGGCCTGGCTTCAGATCATCAGCTGCTGGTTTCTGGTTAGCTCTCCCTTTATGTGAGAGTACAATGCGAGCCTTCAGTCACACTGACTCTTGAGAAATACATCTGGTTTTTTCTTTCAGACGCTCTGAAAAGGTCAGCCTGTTCGTTTCTTAGACGCGAGACACCACATATTTTTTTTCTCCCTCTGAACTGGAAAGACAGACCTACACCTTTTCTTGCCTCCTGGTACATAATTAGACATGGTGCGGCTCTCACAGTCAGCCAGCCCAGCCCGTGCACTTTGCAGAGACACAGCCCAGCATCCCTGGCTGCTGAACTCCTGGGCTGATCACAAAGGCTCCATACAGTCTCTCCCTTCCCCGCCTGGAGACCCTGGGATTCTCTGGCTGGTTGTTTTGTTAATTATGACAAGGACTCCCCCCAGCTTGCCCCCCAATACAGTGCATGACCAGTGATGCTGGCTGTGGCAGAAGGAAGAATGCAGAATTTTGCACACACAAAACAAAACACACAAGCACACACACACAMAAAAAACCTCACGTTTTAATCATTTTCACTCCAGTGATGGTTAAGATTCTCCATGCGCATTGTAACATAATAATAAATGTGCCCATGAGGGAAGAATGCTCAGCAGCTGGTGTCTGACAGATTATCTCATTCCAGACAGGCAAACGGTCCATGGTAAGGAGAGGCTGGAGCCTGAAGAGGCAATTTGGCACACATTGGGGTTTCACCTCTCAATGACGGAGGTCCAAGTGGCCCACCACGTCCGGGCCTGTGTCCCTCAGAGCTTCTCCCTGGTTCATCGCCTCCCAGAGCTGCTGACAGCCATAGAAAAGGGGATTATTCTGTGAGCTAATCCAACTCATCTCTCACCCCTCCTCTAGGGCACTCATATTCTAACTAGAAGAAGCAATTATGGTCCCCACTTCGCCCCCCCCCGTTCTCCCCCCACCCCCCATGAGCTGTGCTCTTTCAGGCGTGATACAAGCTATTTCCTCTCCCCCTGATGTCTTCACCTCCACAGCAAACCCCCGTGTTCCAAACCCATGTAGAGTCCTTCTGCAGAAGAAAGCTAGTCCCTGACTTCTAGAAGCTTCTAAAACATTTATCCTGTTATTTTATTACTCAGTTTTGTGGTCACTTTTTGCCTATGAAGTTCAGCACAGGACCTGGGGGGGGGGTGTATTTTCTAATGAAGCCCACGTGTAGGCTACCATTGTAAATGCTTTTCTTCTATGGGCTTGCTTAACCCTCATAGCCTTAACGGGGAGAAAGAAAGTGGGTCTTTCTTGATACTGCATGCAGGGCCCCAGCAAGATTTCCCTGAAGTGGTGGAACTGGAAAAACCCTGCCTCATCTCTGTTCCTGCATTCAAAACAGGTCATGACCCACCAGTCTCTCGGTGTCTATTGCCTTCTTATATGAGATGCTGGGGACCTCCCTTGCTGGGTGGCCATTCTGAGGTTTTAAGGCAATATTCTTTGTCTGTCTACAGGTTTATTTTTGAATCCCAGTTTCCTTCCCAAGTGGACACTTCATAGAGATGACAGCACTGCCTGCCTTGTTCACACCTATCTTCCCAGTTTCTAGAACACTACTTGTCACCCTGTAGGAGTTCGGTCAATTTTTTGATGAGTATATAATGAACGAATTGAGCAATAGCAAGCTATGAGGCCAGTCTATGTTTACCCTGGGTCATGACTGCAGCCAACATCCTGTGAAATGTGCCTCAGAGGAGACAGCGCCCACTGTGAGCTGAAGACATTTGAACAATTATCCCTTGGGCTGCTGACTTAGATGGAGCCTAACCCCCTTCTTTGAGTCGCTGTGGGTACGAGTGGCGGATCTTAGAACAGCCCTCCTTCCACTGTGGGAGGGAACACCGGAAGCTGTCAGTCCACACCAAGAAATAAGTTTCCAAAAATCAAGTCTGAGAAGCAGTTTAGCCACTCAGTTTCGGTGGTCTGCATCCCTACTATATGTTGGCTAGTTACAGACACTGGTAAAATTGTCTCATGGTTGGATATGAAGACTACGTCTTAGTCAAACACCATGTAAATGTAGTGACACCACCRCCARTGTTATAGAGGACAAACCAAAACAARCAAACAAAATCTCTAAATGACTCTTCAGCCTGCCCCAAACTTGCAGCTTTTGAAGAGCAGCTCAGAGACTTGAGGGCCTGTGATACAAGTAGACACTAAATGCTAGGAATAGTGCAAATGCTGGGAAGCATTGTCAAGTGAGCGGTTTTGAGATCGCAGTGGTACTGAYGGGCATGGCTGAGGAGCTTCAGTGTCAGATGGCTTCCGTGGTTAGCATTAGACAAAGGGACGCTTCTCAGCCTGGGGCGGGTCGCTCACAACCTGTGTGCTTGTCTGATGGGCAAGACAAGGAAGAGACTCTAAAGGAGTGAAATCTCTTGCTCTAGCACTTGGAGCGGAGAATTAAAAATTGTGTTTTGGAGTAGAGGTGCGACATAGTGGGTAGAGTGATTGTATATGTGAGATTCTGGGCTCTATCCTCAGCACYGATAAACTGGGTGTGGTAGTCCACTCCTGTATTCTCAGCACTCAGGAGGTAGAGGAAGGGGCATCGGGAGTCTAAAGGCATCCTTTGCTATATAGGATTTAAGGTTACATAACATTCTAATGCAGAAAACAAGCACTCTAAAACGTGGATTTTCGCGGTTCACCCTTTCTTTTGTTTATTTTTGTGTTTATGTTAGCATATGAAGACTCCCATTCATCTGTTATCTTCCAGGTTTAAAAGCAGCCATACCTGTTCTTGCATTTCAACAACTAGAGAAGATAAAAGTCAAAGGAAAAACTAGTTTCTGACACTCAGTTTCTGGATTGGTTAACAGCAAATACTGTCCTATTTTTAACAAGAAACTTGAGAACCCACGTTACCCACAACTATACATTGTGAGTTTACCCCAGGACTCAGAGTGAGAGATGAAACCTTCACTACCTCCCCCACTCACACCAGAATAGCTCAGCTGAGGAGCTGATGAACAATTTGCCTTTTGGAATTCTGGTCTTACAACTCTCTTATRTGAGGGCCTCCCTTCCACATGTGCGCATGCATGTGAGTGCATGTTCAGTGCCTGAAGCTCCACTCTAAAACACATCTTCCGGTCTTCTGATGACTACATCTCACTTTGGAATTACCTCAGACCAATCTACAGCAGCTGCAGCATCTAAATTGTCCCTGTGACAGGAGGCAGATCTAACCAAGGCCATTCTAGCCACTGACATGGTATGTTCTGCTAATATTCATAATCACATAAAAGAAATTCCAGTTTTCAAACCCATTCTGTGCGTGCGCGTGCGTGCATGCGTGCGTGCGTGCATGCATGCGTGCGTGCATGCGTGCGTGCGTGCGTGCGTGCGTGCGTGCGTGTGTGCGTGCGTGTGTGTGTGTGTGTGTGTGTGTGTGTTTTAATATTCTCTGATGTTGTCCACACTGGCTAATTGACCATTACTGTAGAAAGGATTTCTCTTTGTTTGTACCACACAATAAGTCTGGGACTCCAGTGATGTTGTATATGATGCTGATAAAAACAATGAAGATGAAACACTTTTTAAAAAGAGAAATTAAAAAATAAACAGGATGTACAATTAATTTTAGTAATATATTTCATTTGGCTGTATATATCACCAATCTTACCCCAACAGAATCAAAATATGAAAGTCATTTATAATATCCTTTACACTTCTTCCCCATCCTGTCGTGCTAAGTCTATAAACTCTGGTATATGTACTTATAGCAAAGCTAGACCTGAACTAGTTACTCTTCATGACATCAAAAGCCATATGGAAGTTGTGGAGACTACATTGGACAGCACAGCACTGTTCTATGCTAGAAGTTTKTCTTGGGTAGGGTTTCTATTGCTGTAAAGAGACACCATGACCACAGCAGCTCTTTAAAAGGTCATTTCATTGGAACTGTTTCATTGGACAGTTTCAGAGGCCTACGTCATAACAGGAATGGCATGGCAGCATGCAGGCAGATATGATGTTGGGGAAGGAGCTGAGAGTTCTACATCTGGATCTGCAGGCAGCAGGAAGAGAATGCCACAGTGGATTCTGCTTGAGCATCTGAAACCACAAAGTCACCAACAGTGACACACTTCCTTCAACAATGCCACACCCACTCAAACAAGGCCGCATCTCCCAATAGTGCCGTTCTCTCTAGGCCTATGAGAACCATTTTTATCAAAACTCTCACAAAGCTTTATCCTCCCATTTACTGCCTGTGCTAACAAAGATATTTTTTATTTTGCTCAAATTTAATGAAATTCTGACCCATCATTCCAAAAGCAACYCCTTGTACCATCAACAAAACTAGCTGGAGAGATGCATCAAGATAATTCCTGTTCTTAAACTCCAGAACTCTGTCCAGCTCAACCCTTTTAACCTAATAATCACTGTTTTTGTTATTGACACATTAAATACAACAGTGCCCAAAGGGGTTCTATTCCAAAGATTTCCCTATTTAAAATTTTGCTGAAACAATATCAACTAACCCAGATTCCCTCAGAATTCCCAGAGTCACCAACCAAGGAGCATACATAGGCTGATCTGTCCATCCTCCTGCCCCTCTCCTCCCCAACCCCATGCCAGCATATATGTAGCAGAGGACTGCCTTGCCTGGCTTCAGTGGGAGAAGATGCACCTAATCCTGTAGAAACTTGATGCCTCAGGGAAAAGGGATGCTGGCAGGGGTGAGGTGGAGATGAGTAGGTCRGTAGGTGAGTGGGTGGATAGGGGAACACCGTCTHGGAAGCTAGGGGAGGAGGAAAGGGGTGAAGAACTCAGGGAGGGGGAACTGGAAAGGGGGCAACATTTGGAATATAAATAAAATAGTTTAATAAAAAGAAATAAAGTTTTGTTGATGGTGGTGCTGATGGTGGCGGTTGGTTGCTTGTACCCAGGCAGGACGGCAATGTCAAGATTAAAAAGATCTTTTAATGTGTTTCTTTGTTTTATTAGATATGCTCTTTATTTACATTTCAAATGTTGTTCCCTTTCCTGGTTTCTGCCCTGAAAGTCCCCTAACCCATCCTCCCTACCCCTGCTTACCAATCTACCCACTCCCTCTTCCTTGTCCTGGTATTCCCTTATACTGGGGAATCTAGCTTTCTCTGGACCAAGGGCTTCTCCTCCCTTTGATGTCCAACAAGGCCATCCTCTGCTACATATGCATCTGGAGCCATGGGTCCCTCCATGTGTCCTCTTTGGTTGGTGGTTTAGTCCCTGGGAGCTCATATTGTTGTTCCTCCTATAGGGCTGCAAACCCCTTCAGGTCCTTATGTCCTTTCTCTGGCTCTTCCATTGGGGGCCCCCGTGCTCAGTTCAATCGTTCGCTGAGAGTGTCCCCCTCTGTATTTGTCATGCACTGGCAGAGCCTCCCAGGTGACATCTCTATCAGGCTCCTGTCAGCAAGCACTTGTTGGCATCCACAATAGTGTCTGGGTTTAGTAACTGTATATGGGATGGACCCCTAGGAGGGGCAGTCTCTGGATGGTCTTTCCCTCAGTCTCTGCTCCACACTTTGTCTCTGTATCTCTTCCTGTGGGTATTTTGTTCCCCCTTCTAAGAAGGACCACAGTATCCATACTTCGTTCTTATTTCTTCTTGAGCTTTTAAAAATGTGTTTCTTATTAAGATTTCTTTTTATTTTTAGTTATGTGTGCGCATGTGTGAGTGTGGGCACCAGTATGCTCAGAGTCCAGAAGAAAGCCCTGGAGTTAAAGTTACAGACTAGCCACCAAAAGTGGGTGCTGGGAACCAACTCATGTAGTCTGCAAGAGAAGACTCTACTCTTAATTACTGAGTTTTCTCTCCAACCTCTCCTTTAGTTCATTGATTCATTTGTCATGCTTGCTTTTTTCTATTCTGTTGTTTCCTACATCTGGATGATGATGTCAAACTCCTTCTTTTGTGATTTATGAGGTTGCGTGCCCCTCCTTGTTCTGGAGCTTGCCAGGTGTAGAATGTCCAATAGATCACCTCTGAGCTGCATTTCACCCCAGTGGGAGCAAAGATTGAGAGGACATGCGGTAAAACTCAAGACTGAAAGATGTTGACTTGAGCAATAAGACATGCTAGGAAGCAGGGGAAAGAACCCCGGGAGAGGGAAAACGACAGGAAAGGAGGAAGAACAGAGAACAAAGGAGTCTGCAGAGATCACAGAACGTGACTGCTGATTACAGGCAAGACAGTATTCTAAATCTGGTGGGACAATCAGCATGTGTGGACTGTAAAGGTTAAATGAAATGTTTATTTTATTCCTTTCTCTTCTCCAGTCAGCCTGACTGAATACGATTAACAGAGACACGGCACTTGCTGCATACTAAAATTAGATGTTAGTTTGACTTCCCCAGCATCCATGCACAGAAGCCTATTACACAGAAATGTCTTTTGCAATGAGCTTAGCCACCTTACACATCTGCCCTCAACACTGAAGGCTAGAAGCAAGCATGGAGCTTTGGTTTCACTGGGTGGATCAAAGGAGAGGCCTCAGAACCAAGGTCCAGTCCTAGCTCTAGTTTGCGAATTCGAGCAAGGCTATTGACCTCTTCTATACTTACAAGAATTTATCAGAAAACAAGACATAGGGAACCACTTGAAATCTCTTGTCTTACCCAGAAGGACTTTGGTGATTATATTTCCATTGCCTTGTGTGTCTTGACACTTGTCAAGTTGCTTCTAGTTTACAAAGGGAGAAAACAGAGGCGTGGGCAAACAACCCCAGCTCATCTCACTTACCCCGAAGCCAGAGCATGAGATGCAAGCCTAGGCTATGGTCCTTTAGTCTCAGTCTGTATCCCCAAACCTTGTGGTCTTCATTCCAGTCCTATCCCAGCATAATGGCTGTTAGGCCAGCCAGCAAAAGCGCCCAAACTGCTTTTCAGAATTATAACAAAACCATCTGCCTTTAGTAAAGCCTCACAAGGTTGATGTTAGAACAATTTCTTCCCCAAATTTCTTTATACTCTCCATCATTTTTTTTCTCTTATGTTCTTTCTACATATAAAAGTAGACATTCTTAGAGTTTGGGGTATGTAAATAGCTAATACATGCATCTTTAATGTTTTTATTAAACACAATGCCAAGAGAAATACATAGATTTTTTTCACTTGCTAAATAGTCTCACATATAAATTCTAAAACAGTAACGCAAATAAATAGTTCTTTAATAAATTAGTTTTCAGAAATAATTCATTTTAATCCCTCAGTTGTGGCTTATACATACAAAGCCAGAGGCCAAGTTTATATTTACATCTCTGTGGGTAAAAACAGCTAATAWCACTTAAAAAGGTGTACCTCACACTGGACCTCATTTAATAACATGTAATGAAGCAACACAGCTGAACTTCATAGAGGGCCCAAGCCCCAGAAAGACTTTTAGCTAGGAGACTCTGGGCATGCCACAGCCACCAACTTCAGTGTCATTGTCAATAAGGCAGACATTATCTCCTCTGTGTTACATAATTCTTCAGTGAAAGAAAAGAAACAATTCCCACATAACAGTTTTGTAGACTCCAAAGCAGTGTGGAAATTTTCTATTTTTGTCATTACAATTCTTTCAAGTGGAAGTCATGAGTACACAGCACTTGATTGGTGCTCTCCTTGCCACAAGGGTCAGTCTTCCTTTGTGTTAATAACTGATAAGGAAGGCTAAAAGCCATGGTAATAGAGTGTAGGAGACCACCCTAAAGAGGGTGGGACCCTCAGAATAAGAAGTATGGCCTGCAGTGCTCAGCACTGAAGGACTTGAGAGAAGCTGTGGTCTGTCTCCTCATTCCTTGTGTGGGAGAACAGCTTTATTTTCAGTTGCACAGGAAAAACTCAAACCCAGACCCAAGAAAATACTACTCACCATTTTCTGCTGCTATTTCCCTGTGCTGTGATGGCTCTTTTATGAGGAGCCACTTTCTCTGGGTGTTGGCAGGACACCTGTGTTGTGCAGCTTTGGGGAGGTCACTTAAGGACTCTCAGAGATAGAACAGTACAACTGGCTTTATCATTCGGCCTGACAAGCTGGTTCTCTGCTACAAACTTCTGACAAGTGTCCTTTCCAGAACCTGTCCACCAGGTCTTCTGATGGAACTTTCAGCCATTTGGCTTTGCGGAATGTAGGTGTATCTCTACAGGAAGCTTCAAGCTCTCCTTCCTCCTGGGTAGCAGAGACCCAGGTTGCCAGGGTAGAAACATCTAGCCAATATGATTGCTAAACGTTTTATAGTCATAGGCTTGTCTAGGGCTGCACTTGGAGATCCCCTGGAGTCTGATGTCTGTGTGAAGGAACAAGCAACAAACGTCTTGGCAGAATTAGTAATTTCACAGAAGCTGCTATTAGAGCGATGAAATGAAAGCATCAGGTACCACACGTAAGTGTAAGTGCAGGAGCACGCTCTCTCTGTGGTTAAAACAAAGATGACCAAGGATGACTTGGAATTGAAGGATGAGTAGACAGGGTTGCACAGGAATTAAATGAGTATGAAGGGAGGGGAGTCACTTGCCATGGATTCAAAGTCTCAGAATTCACTAGCCACTCCCATCCCACCACTCCTGCAGGGAGACAGAGACACAGAGAGAAATCCCAGGCTACTGAGCCTGGTGCGGGAAGCAGAAAAGGTACCGWGAAAGCTTTGAAAGGAAGGGGCTAAGAAGAGCTAGGGAGCAGAGTGGTGGACCATGGCTGCTGTGCACAGGCCAGGCTCCTTTGACTTTCAGTGATGTCTCTAATCCCTCCACGGCAGGATGTCTAAGAAGCAGCATAAGGCTATGAACTTCAACTTTATAATGAACTGCATGGGTACAGACTCTAGCTATAAATTACTGTGAAACTTTACAGTAGTTACATACCGTGAGCCATCTATAACTGATGCTAACAGCASTATCAACTCATGGTCTCTTGAGGATTAAATGCATTTATAAACACAGTTCTTGTAGAACAGTTCTTGTAGATGCATAACAGGTGAGGTATAAGACCAAGGTATCACAGTCAGTGGAGAAATGACCTGGCTCTTGGATGTGCTCTATTATTGCATTGAGATGCACAAAAGCCAGAAGAGTTTCAACCTTCAATCAATCCCATTCTGAGAACTTCAGAGACTCCCAGAGGAACTCCTGAACAGCACTGGGCAACGGTGCTCAGGTCCTGGTTTTGCACCTATCCTTGATTGCTGGCCAGGGGCTACCCAGGAAGAATGACATCAAGCAGCAGAAGTGACTACCTGATCCTTCGATTTTTTATTTTTTTTTATTTTCAGGTTTATTGTGGTCTCTCTGCTGGTATCACCTCATAAGCTGATGTGCTAAAATCCTAGCTCCCYGCACTGAGGAGAAGGGTCCAAGGTTAAAGCATTCACCATTCAAGTGTGAGAATCTGGATTTAAATCCCTGGAACTCAAAATCTGGTCTCAATTGCATGCAAGTCTATAGTACTAGCACCCCTGTGATAAGATGGGAGCTAAAAACTGGAGAACTCTCAGGAAGCTTGTGGGCCAGCTAGCCTGGAACGTGCAGCAGAAAAACACATTCTATTTCAAATAAGGAGACGTTGAGAGTCAACGCCCAATATTGTCAGTTGACCTTCACATGTGCACCATGGTACAAACACTCATGCACATGAATCACACAAATGCACACACTGTGCACACGGACACAAGCACACGCACACATACACATTTAAAAATTAGAGAGAAAAGAACTCCTAGTTCCTAGTGTGATGACGGTGGGATAGTTTGAGTTATCGTGGGGCTGACACATTCGTGAGGACTTGCCCTCATGAGTGAAATCAATGCCCTGCAGACTAGAGCCCAATAAAACGTTATCTTTTTTCTACCAAGTGAAATCACAGGGAGAAAGGAGTATCTGTGATTTGAGAACTTGATCCTCACAAAACACCAAATTCACCA
>BDUI01005715.1:56446-68916 GCA_002335545.1 Apodemus speciosus
CTAAGGCTCAAGTTGCATTCTTCTCTGAGTAACTGTCCAGTTTGACCAGGACTATTTGTTGAAGATGCTATCTTTTCTCCATTGTGTTTCGTTGGCTTCTTTGCCATAAATGAGGTTGCTGTAGGAGTGTGGCCTTACRTGTGGCTCCCCAATTCTATTCCATTGATCAGTGACTGTGTCCATGACAGTGCAAAGCTGTTTTTGTTACTACACCTCTTCAGTACAATTTAAAAGCCGGCGTGGTGCTATCTGCCATGGGTTATTTTTGTTGTTCACGGGTTGTTTTGGTTATCCTGGGACTTTTGTCTTTCTATATGAAACTTAACATTTTTTTAATTTCTGCAAAAACAYGCATTAGAATTTTGATGAGTACAATGAATCTGTGCATTGCTTTTGGTGAGGTGGCCATTTTATAGTATTGATCCTACTAATCCATGAACATAAGTCTTTCCATATTTCTGTGTCTTCTTCAATTTCTTTTGGTTAAATTGAGAAGGAGGGGAGTTGGTCTTTCTGAAATAGAATAAAAGGTTCTTTGGATAAGTGACCAAATGTCACACAGCTTTTGGGGTAACTCCCACACTGATTTCCACAGTGGYGGTAACAGTCTGCACTCCCACAGGCAGTGAACAAGTGTTTTAYTCCTTTAGTTCTTAGAATATTCTAGATACTACCTTTCTGTCAGATGTAGAGCTGATAAGTATTTTTCCATTGTGTAGGCCATCTCTTCACTCAAGTGATGATGTCCATGTTTTTATCTCTTCTTCCATTTCTTTTGAGTTAAATGGAGATTGAGGAGGGGATATCAGAGTAGAGGAAGAAATATGGGAATGAACAGATAAATAACACTAAAGACCTTTCCAGGAAAAGTCATGTGAAAACCTGCTCTCATAAGAACATGTGTATGTGTGTGTACACATGTGTTTACATGCAGACAGACGGACAGACAAGAGTAAAAATGAGGTTACCCTATGACAATGCTCCCGCTAGAAATCAGAAACTCACAACTGAAAAGTGTCGTACAAGGAATATTGTTTCCTAAACAATAYAGGCTATTGCCATTGCTCTTGGTTCCYTTCCAGAACTTGATGGGAAGAGCCTACTGCCAAATRCATCRCATAGTTGAGTCATAGAACATGGAGAAATCAAGCTGATACTAACCTAGAAGCTTCTTCCCTGTTGGCTGGATTCTACAACGCTGGAAGGTCCTACCAATAAAYACTACCAAATGGGAAAGTGATCATCGGTCTCACCCAGCTGTCCACCCTGTGAGCTACGATAATAACTGGCCTGGCAAGACATGCCCACTTGTACGGTAGTAACAAACCAGTTTATGATTGGATTTAACTCCCGCTCCACAGGGTGAGAATCATTCCTGGCACCATTATCAGCCCTAGGCCCTCTACTACTATTATTTTGCTAAATGAACACAGTATTAAACTGGCTCCTGTGACTTATGTTATGCCCCACACTAAGGTATCTCTCAGTGCTCATTGGAGAAGCTTATATTTTTACTAGATGGTGGTTAACAAAGACCTACAACTGGCCAAGTTGCAGAAGATAAAAAATCTGCARAATCCTCATCCCTAAATGGAACATGCACTCTATATACTCCCTAAAGCCCTAAAGGGAACATAAACATGCCCCCTCCTCCCAATATTAAGAGGTCATTGTAGAAGATCAGGGAAGAAGAACTGTAAGAGCCAGCAGAAGCAAAAGATGACCACAAAGAGACAGTGTGTCCTGGATGCCTCAGGACAGTTACAGATGTGAACTCATGGCAGTGATGACATCATGCACAAGACCTGTGCAAGCTCAARTCAAGCCTATACCATTCACGCTGCTATTGCTCARCAGGGAAGGAGAAWTGGATGTAAAATTTCATGCCTAGTCATGAAGCTATTGACAAACATTAGCTGCTGAGAGAATCATTTTTCTCTAGCCCCAGGAAGCCAASCACACTCTGATAGAAAACCATATCCAAGAGAATTTGGGCAGCACAAATTGGTCTTGATAAGGAAAAATGACAAAAGAAGATGGGGAGGAGAGGAAGCAGGAGGGATCTAGAACAGGTTGGGGGTATATGAAGATGATCAAAACACATCATAAAAAACTCACAAAGAACTAATAAAAATTTAAAATAGTCATGGAAAAACTAACATACCATGAAACTTCTCTGTTGTCTATTGTCTAAAACCAGAAGGTCTATATGAACTATTGAAGGAAAACAAGTCACCGACAGTCTAACCCACCCGTAAATCCTGTGACTTACAATAGTGACCGGCCTGGCAAGATATGTTCATAGATATAGTGATGGCTACTCTTGGTTGTCAACTGGACTACATCTGAAATTAACTCAAACCCAAGCATCTGGGTACACCTGTAAGGGTTTGGGGGTTTTGTTGTTGTTTTTCTTAATTAAAACATTTAAAGTGGGAATACCCACTTTCTAGACATTTTATTGATTCTTTGTGAATTTCATATCATGCACCCCAATCCCACTCATCTCCTCATCCTTCTATATCTGCCCTTGGTNAACCCCCTTAAAGACATACAAAAGAACACAGGTAAACAGGTAGAAGCCCTTAATGACGAAACACAAAAATCCCTTAAAGAATTCGAGGAAAATACAAACAAACAAGTGAAGGAATTGAACAAAACCATCCAGGATATAAAAATGGAAGTAGAAACAATAAAGAAATCACAAAGGGAGAGAACTCTGGAGATAGGAAATCTAGGAAAGAGATCAGGAGACATATATGCAAGTATCATCAACAGAATACAAGATAGAAGAGAGAATCTCAGGTGTAGAACATACCATAGAAAGCATTGACACAACAGTCAAAAATGCAAACTGCACAAAGCTCCTAACCCAAAACATCCAGGAAATCCAGGACACAATGAGAAGACCAAACCTAAGGATAATAAATATAGAAGAGTACGAAGATTCCAAACTTAAAGGGCCAGTAAATATCTTCAATAAAATTATAGAAGAAAACTTCCCTAACCTAAAGAAAGAGATTCCAATGAATATACAAGAAGCCAACAGAACTCCCAATAGGACCAGAAAAGAAATAATACCTCCTGTCACATAATAATCAAAACACCAAATGTACAAAACAAAGAAAGAATATTAAAAGCAGTAAGGGGAAACTGTCAAGAAACATATAAAGGCAGACCTATCAGAATTACACTAGACTGCTCACCAGAGATTATAAAAGCCAGAAGATCGTGGGCATATGTCAAACAGACGCTAAGAGAACACAAATGCCAGCTCAGGCTACTATACCCAGCAAAATTCTCAATTACCATAGATGGAGAAACCAAGGTATTCCATGACAAAACCAAATTTACACAGTATCTTTCCATAAATAGAGCCCTTCAAAGGATAATAAATGGAAAACTCCAACAAAAGAAGGGAACCTACAACCCAGAAAAAACAAGAAAATAATCTTCATTTAACAAACCAAAAAGAAGACAGCAACATAAACATAATTCTACCTCTAACAACAAAAACAATAGGAAGTACCAATCACTTTTCTTTAATCTCTCTTAATATCAATGGACTCAATTCCCCAATAAAAAGACATTGATTAACAGACTGGATACATAAATAGGACCCAACATTTTCTTGCACACAGGAAACTGACAAAGACGGGCAGTACCTCAGAGTAAAAGGCTGGAAAACAATTTTCCAAGCAAATGGTCCCAAGAAACAAGCTGGAGTAGCCATTCTAATATTGAATAAAATCGACTTTCAACCTAAAGTTATCAAAAAAGATAAGGAAGGACACTTCATACTCATCAAAGGAAAAATCTACCAAGAAGRACTCTCAGTTCTGAACATCTATGCTCCAAATGCAAGGACASCCACATTCATAAAAGAAACTTTACTAAAGTTCAAAGAACACATTGCAYGTCATATAATAATAGTGGGAGACTTCAAAACTCCATTCTCAGCAAAGAACCAATCATGRAAACAGAAACTAAACAGAGACACAGTGAAAYTAACAGAAGTTATAAACCAGACGGATTCAATAGATATCTTTAGAACATTTTGGACAACAAAAGATATACCTTCTTCTCAGCACCTCACAGTACCTTCTTCAAAACTGACTATATAATCTGTCCTAAAATAGGCCTCAACAGATAGAAGAAAATTGAAATAGTCCCATGTATCCCATCAGATCACCACTGACTAAGGCTGGTCTTCAATAACAACAGAAACAATAGAAAGCCCACATACACATGGAAGCTGAAAAACACTCTGCTCAAGGATAACTTGGTCAAGGAAGAAATAAAGAAAGAAATTAGAGATTTTTTTTAGAATTTAATGAAAATGAAGCCATAACATACCCAAACTTATGGGACACCATGAAAGCAGTGCTAACAGGAAAACTCAGCCTCTAAAAAGAAAGTGGAGAGAGCATACACTACCAGCTTAACAGCACACCTGAAAGCTCTAGAACAAAAAGAAGCAAATACACCCAAGAGGAGTAGAAGGTAGNTGTCACGGTGTGTCTTTCACACAGCACACCCTTTTATCCAAACAGTTTTACTTGCAAATGTTGATTGCAGTGAGTCAGTCATTGGTCTGGTTTGATACCTCTGGCTTCTGTTACATTATCAATACTGGATCGTCACCAGGAATCTTGGCTATCCTRTTGTTGCCCTGTGTTGAGATGCTGCAGCTTTGGTTCTCCAGGACTGGCCTCTTCACACGCTCCAGCAGGTCACAGGTTGGGTAGATGTTGGGGTGGGCCAACTCAAAGCCCTGGACAGAGGCCTGGGTAGTAGCTGAGTTGGTCAGCACCCCCCAGCTGTCSTTCACTCATGCCACCAAGGCCAGCCCTTCAGCACTGCCCCAGTGAGGTGCAGTGCCAGCTCTCCTGCTCTCATAGGCTTCTCTTCTGGAAGCCTATGGAAAGGACACAGAAGAAGGAAGCTTGCTTTCTTTGCCTGCTTGTTCTTGCAAGTCTRTGCTTTTACTGGCATTCGAGTTTTGTCTTTGAGGTTCTGGTGTATACRAAGACTAGCTGAGACATTCAGCTTCATGGACTGAACAACTACTGGATTCTTGGTGCAGCCTTTGGTAGACTGACATTGTTGGCTAGCTGCCACATACCATGTAAGCTATTCTAATAAATCCCATATATGTAATACATATATTCATTCACTATGTGTGGATATATATATATATGTGTATATATATATATTCATTCAATATATGTGTATATATCCATTCAATATATTTGTATATATATTTATTCCATAAGTTCTATTCACTAGAGAACCCCGACTAACACGGATTTTGATATGAGAAGTGGTTCTAGAACAACAGAAGTATAAGGGTGGACTTTTAAGTATCTGGAATAGCCTTTCCAATTTGCCAACACCTACAGGTTACCAAAACCTCTCCACTTACTGGAGCCACTCCTAAAAGCTTGTAGACTGCTGAAAGCCCATGCTGTGAACTATTTTACAATTGTAAAAGAACAAATGCATTTGATTATCCTGATTCATCAATTGTGGGAGGCAACAGATTTRGTGACTCTATATATGAAACTTTTAAGTATTCATGGAAAAATAAGGAAATTATGATGCTGGTTTGTTGCTTCTAACATCTCTGGATSAATTGACAAAGGAAAAGAATGAGCTCTGTGATAAAAATTAACCAACATCTAGCATCTCAGAATACAGAAAAGGACAGCAATGAATTCAGTGATGAAATCAAATGACTTCGGTCACACATAAATGTTCTAAAGGTTTCTAAGTGTACCCTAGAAGAGAATCTTCCCTCCAGCAGYCACAGAACTCAAGTTGTGGARAATCAAACCAAAGCCCTCATTACAAGACTGGCTGAATTACAAGAAAATTCAAGCCTCAGAAGGTGTGAGCAGTTAAAGGGGTATTCATTGGTAAAGAATGGAATCCTGCAACTTGGGATAGAGACATATGAGAAGACCCTTTGGAGTTTAAATGAACTCTGAACCCTCAGATTCTCAAGGGCTTGTCTCATCTGAGGAAGCAGTCTCTCCACCCTCAACAAAAGATATACTCCCACCCTGAAATATTGCCTGTTCTGACTTGAAATGGAGATATTGATCCTTCATTGTCTGTTAAACCAGCAGTGACATTCCCTGAAAAAGATGTCAGGCAAGRCAATACTGCTGTCTCTCAGGGCCCACCAAACGTTGCTTCTAGACATATAACCACACTGAACGCTAAGTAGGCTCCTAGAGGGGAGTTATAAAGTGTAGTCCATGNAAAAAAAAAAAAAAAAAAAAAAAAAAAAAAGCAGGAGCCAGTTCTTTGAGAAAATCAACAAGATAGATAAACTCTTAGCCAGACTAACTAGAGGGCATGGAGACAGTATCCAAATCAACAAAATCAGAAATGAAAAGGGAGACATAACAACAGATACTGAGGAAATCCAAAAAATCATCAGATCCTACCAAAAATAAAACACTATGCTCAGCAAAACTGGAAAATCTGGATGAAAAGGACAATTTACTAGACAGATACTAGGTACCAAACTTAATTCAGGATCAGATAAATGATTTAAACAGTCCCATAACCCCTCAAACTATAGACTCAGACATTAATARTCTCCCACCCATAAAACCCCAGGACCAGATGGGCTTGGTCCAGAGTTCTATCAGATCTTCAAAGAAGACCTAATACCAATATTCATCAAACTATTCCACAAAATAGAAACAGTAGGAACACTACCCAATTTGTTTTATGAAGCCACAATTACTCTGATACCTAATCCACACAAAGACCCAACAAAGAAAGAGAACTTCAGACCAATTTCCCTTATGAATACTGATGCAAAAATACTCAATAAAATTCTTACAAACTGAATCCAAGAACACATCAAGATGATCATTCACCACGATCAAGTGGTCTTCATCCCAGAGATTCAGGGACTGTTCAATATACAGAAATCCATCAATGTAATCCACTACATAAACAAAAACAAAGAAAAAAACCACATCATCATTTCATTAGATGCTGTAAAAACATTTGAGAAAATTCAATATCCCTTCATGTTATACGTCTTGGAAAGATTAGGAATTCAAGACCCATACCTAAACATAGTAAAAGCAATATACAGCAAACCAGTAGTCAACATCAAACTAAATGGAGAGAAACTTGAAGCAATCACACTAAAATTAGGGACTAGACAAAGTTCCCCACTCTCTCCCTACTTATTCAATATAGTACTCAAAGTCTTAGTCAAAGAAATTAGACAATAAAAAGAGATCAATGGTATACAAATTGGAAAGGAAGAAGTCAAAATATCACTATTCACAGATGACATTATAGTATACTTAAGTGACCCCAAAAATTCTACCAGAGAACTCCTAAAGCTGATAAAATACTTCAGCAAAGTGTCTTGATATAAAATTAACTCAAACAAATCAGTGGCCTTCTTCTACTCAAAAGATCAACAGGCTGAGAAAGAAATTAGAGAAATGACACCCTTCATAATAGTCATAAATAATATAAAATACCTTGGTGTGACTTTATCCAAGTGAAAGATCTGTATGACAAGAACTTCAAGTCTCTGAAGAAGAAATCAAAGATCTTAGAAGATGGAAAGATCTCCCATGCTCATGGATTGGCAGGATTAATTTAGAAAAATGGCCATATTGCCCAAAGAAATCTACAGATTCAATGCAATCCCCATCAAAATTCCAAATCAGTTCTTCATAGAATTAGAGCAATTTGCAAATTCATCTGGAATAACAAAAAACCCAGGATAGCTAAAACTATTCTCAATAATAAAAGAACTTCTGGCAGAAGTTCACCATTCCTGTACTCAACCCATACTAAAAAGCAATCTTGGTAAAAACTGCATGGTATTGGTACAGTGACAGGCAGATAGATCAATGGAATAGAATCGAAGACCCATAAATGAACCCACACACCTATAGACACTTGATTTTTAACAAAGGAACTAAAATCATACAGTGGAAAAAAGACATCAATTTAAACAAATGGTGCTTGTTAAACTTGAGGTCAGAGTGTAGAAGAATGCAAATAGATCCATTCTTATCTCCTTGTACAAAACTCAAGTCCAAGTAGGTCAAGGACCTCCACATAAAACCAAAAAAGAAAAGAAAGTAGGGAAGAAAAAAAACAGAAAAGAAAGTAGGGAAGAGCCTCAAGCACATTGACACAGGGAAATTTCCTGAACAGGATACCGATCGCTTATACTCTAAAATCAAGAATTGACAAATGGGACCTCATAAAATTGCAAAGCTTCTGTAAGGCAAAGGATACTGTCAATAGAACAAGACNAGATGCCTGATATCCCCTGACTGAGTGTTGATGAGGGGATTTTAAGGCTTAGGGAAATTGCAATGCTAGAGTGGGTATGCTGTGTAAAACCTAATCCTCCACAATGGGAAGCCCAGAAGACATGTCGTTCACAAATTCTATAAGAKGCTAACTGGCGAGAGGGGCACCAGCACATTTGAAGAGCTATGTTGTCAGCCATTTCCTTGTGCCAGACCTTAGGGTCAGAGACAGTGCTGCTCAGATGAGTGGATTAAATRCAATGCATTGAATCACCAAAGGCAAGGTGATTGTAGTTATCGTAATGGGCAGAATGCACAAAGCAATGTCCATAATGGCCTAGTCTATAACRGGCAGTACAGGGGAAGAGATTTTTTTATAGTGGCTTGACTCATGTGGACCCTTTCTAAGAGCCAATCAATCTTGGTGTTTTCAGGCATGAAATCCATAAGAAGTCCACTGCAGTTTTGTTTAATCTGTAGAAGCAGAAAAATTCTCAAACAAATGAAAGAAAGGCTACATTGAATCATGGCAAAAAGGGATGTCAGCCAGTGAATTAATTTTCCAGACTTGCGCCAGTTTGCAGACATGAAATCCTTAAGTGAAGGGATGGATGGCCAGGTTCTCCTGAGGAAGGACCTTGATAAAATATCTAAGACGTTTTAGTGTTAACCTTCCTCCAGCCCTTCCACAGAGGAACTGATGGCCTTTTGCAAGGGTAACTGTCCACTGGGGRAAACAGACTTTTAGGGGCTATTGGATACTGGTTCTGAATGAACACTGATTCTCAAGGACCCCAAGAAACATGGTGGCCCTCCAGTTAAAGTAGGGGCTTGTGAGAGTCAGGTGATTAATGGAGTTTAKGTAAAACTTCAYTCACACTGGGTTCAGTAGCTCCCCAAACTCATCCTGTTCTTATTTCCCCAGTTCCAGAATGAATAGTTGGGATAGTTACACTTAGAAGTTGGCAGCATTCTCACATTGGTCACCTGAGCTCTGGCATGAGAAATGTTTTGGTTGGAAAAGCTCAATGGGAAGCCTTTGGAGCTGCATCTGCCAGGGAAAATAGTGAACCAAAACCACTATCTTATCCCTGGAAGGACTTCAGAATTTAGTGCCACCATCAAGGACTTGAACAAAAGATGTAATTTCCCTTTAGTATTCCTATCTGGCCAGTGCAGAAGACAGATGGTTTATAGAGAATGAAGGYTGACTATGGAAAAACTCAAACAAGTAATGGCTCCAATTGCAGCCACTGGAACATATGTGGTGTCCTTACTTGAGCAGAGAAACACATCTCCTGGTACATGGGATACAGCTGTTGACAGGACATAGAGTCTCCTAGGAGACATACCTCTGAGTTTGACTGTGAAGGAGTTTCTAAGCTTGGTTCCCTGAATTGAGAAGATACAAGCAGGCATTGCCATATCATGAGCACTAGTCAAGGACTAAGAGGAGAAAGTGAGATGAGCAGGACCATTCACCTGCCTCTTCCTCCTGAAGATGATGCAGTGGGACCAGCTGCACCTGCCCCTGCTGCTATGCCTTCCCCACTGTGATGAGCTGCACCCTTAAACTGGGAGTCAAATATACTCTTTCTATTGATCCACCAAACACCCTTTTCTTAGCATCTGTCCAGAAGGCCCACCAGAAGCACTTTGTTTTCAGTTGGCAAGGCCAGCAATTTACCTTGCCAGTTTTACCTCAAGGATATATTAACTCTCCAGGCCTGTGTCAAAACTTAGTTTGAAGGGATCTTGATCATATATCTCTTTCACAAAATATYACAGTAGTCTATTTTACTGATGGCAATATAGTGATTGGACCAAGTCTTCGGGCCACTGCTTTGGACTCATTGGTAACAAATGTACGTCAGAGAGTAGGAGGAAATCCAACCAAAATTCAAGTGCCTTCATTGAAATTCTTAGGAGTGGTGTAAGACATGAAGGGGAATATTCCTTCTAAAATGAAGGATGAGTTATTCCACTTGGACCTTCCCACTACCAAGAAAGAAGCACAATGTTTAGTGAGCCTATTTAGATTCTGGAGACAGCATCTTCCTCACTTGAGTGTGTTACTCTATCCCATTTACCAARTGACTCAGAAAACTGCCATTTTGGAATGGGGCCTGGAATAAGAGAAGGTTCTTCAATAGGTCCAGATTACTGTGCATGGTGCTTTACCATGATCTGGCAGACCCAATGGTACTGAGGAACTACATGATCTGGCAGACCCAATGGTACTTGAGGTGTCAGAGGCAGATAGGGATGCTATTTAGAGCCTTTGGCAAGCCTCTTCTGTGAATCACAGGAGAGAACTTTGGGAATTGGGAACAAGACTCTATTTGGGAACAGACAACTATCTAGACAGCTATTGGGTCTTCGTGGAAATTGAACATTGACAATGGGCCAAAAGTTACTCTGAGCTGTCCACTATTGTCTGACCCACCAAGCCATAAAATAGGATGTGCACAGCAGCAATCCATTATCAAATGGAAGTAGCATATATGTGATCAGGCCTAAAAAGGAYCTGAAGGTGCAAGYAAGTTACATGAAAAAGTTGCCCAAATGCCTATGATTTCTACTCTCATTACAATGCTGTCTGCTGGCAAGCATGCACCCATGCCCTCACAAGATATTCCCTGTGATCAGTTAACTGAGAAAGAGAAGACAAGGGCCCAGTGCACTGATGGCTTGTCACATTATGAAGACACYAACTACAAGTCRACAGCTGGAGCTCTACCACCCCYTTCTTAGACAACCTTGAAAGACACCAGCAAAGGGAGATCTTCACTGTTGGCAGAGCTTCAGACATATATTTTGTTCATACATTTTGTCTGAAAGGAAAAATGGCCAGATGTGCAATTATTCAYGGGTTCATGAACTGTAGCAAACAGATTGGAAAGGTCAGGACTTTGGAAAGARCATGATTGTATAATTGGTAAGAATGACATTTGGGGAAGAMGTATRTAAAGATCTGGTCTCTCTGGATGGGCAAAGGATGTGAATATACACRTGTCTCATGTAATGYTCATCAAAAGGACTTGAAGCAGAGAAGTTCATTGATGAAGTAGATAGAATGGCAGASAGACAGCCTTTCTCCAGCCATTCCTGTCATTGCCAATGGGCCCATGAACAAAGTAGCCATGAGGGCAGAGATGGGGATTATGGATGGGTGAAAGAACATGGACTTCCACTCACTGAGGCTGACCTGGATACATCTATTGCTGAGTGCCAGATCTGCCCACACCAGAGACCAACGCTAAGCCCCAGATATCTCGTGATTTTCTAGGGTGGCAAACATGGTATCAAGTTGACTACACTGAACCAATTCTTCCATGGTCCTTTCTGGAGAAGATAYTTATTCTGGGTATGGATTTGCCTTTTCTACACATAATGCTTCTGCCAACACTGCTATCCATTGACTTACGGAATGCCTTATCCACTGTCATGATATTCCATACAGCATTGTTTCTGAACAAGGAACTCGCTTCACAGCTAGAGAAGTCCAACAGTGGACCCATGGTCATGGAATCCGCTGCTCTGTGTTCCCAACCATCCAGGAGCAGCTGGMCTCATAGAAAGAAGGTTGGTCTTTTGAAGACACAGTTATAGCACCAGTTAGGAGGTAGCAGCGTGGAGGGCTGAGGAAGGATTCTTCAGAAGGCAGTAGGTGCTTTAAATCAGCATTTGATATGTGGTCCAGATTTCCCCATAGCTAGGATTCATATGTCTAGGAATCAATGAGGTGGAAAGGGAATAGTTGCGCTCACTCTCATCTCCATTGACCCRCTAAGAAAATTTTTTGCTTCCTGATCCTGCGACCCTAAGTTCTGTTGGCCTAGAAGTTTTGGTTCCAGAGACTGGAGCACTCWACCCTGGAGACACCGCGGCAAGCATTCCATTGAACTAGAATCTCAGACTTCCTCCTGGCTACTCTGGGGTTCTGGTGCTCTCAGACTCCTTTATAGTTAGTTACTGTTTATAGTCTAATAAACAGACCAATAAATAACAGTGTTAAGATGGGTGATTGATTTGAATTACCAAGGGGAAACTGGATTGCTTCTCCACAATATAAGTAAGCAAGATTATGTCTGGAGTGCAGGAGATCCTTTAGGATGTCTCTTAGTGCTACAATGTCATGTGATTAAAAGCAATGGGACA
>BDUI01005716.1:53205-63461 GCA_002335545.1 Apodemus speciosus
GTGAGAATAACCCTGAAATCAAGAATAGTGTCTGCCAAAAGACACAGATTAAAAAATGAAGGAGTGGCTGGAGAGATGGCTCAGCAGTTTAGGAGTTTTTTGCTACTCTTGAGCAGAACAGGAATGTGATTCCCAGCATCATATTAGGAAGCTCACAGTCACCTGCAAGCCCTCTACCAGTGAAATTGACCCTGTTTCCTGTCATTTGCACACACACACACACACACACACACACACACACACACACACACACACTGAACACACCTAAACTAAGAAAATAAATAAAAGAAGCTTTCAGGTGATCCGTGGAGGACTTGGAGTCAGGTGCGTGGTGCCACTAATATATTTATTTTTAAAAACCTAGATGATGTACAGCTTAGCACAGTGACAGGAGAGATTTTGGAAGAGACCACTTTTTAGTGCTATAAATATAATGTTGACTGAGAGGAAAAGAGGGAATCCTTGCACTACTCTCAAGCCAAGTCAGTGTGTCACAGGGTGAGGATGACTCTATATTTGCCATTTCTGATAACAGAGGGTTAGAAAGGAATATAATCCTATATCTGAACAGCAGCAAAGGTGGTAAGTGGATGGCTTATTAATGCAGGGATATCACTCGGATGGGTTCCTCCCCCTTTCCACCACAGAGAACACCCATAAGGATAACCCGAGGCTACAGTTCTTACCAAAGATCTGGCACTTCTGCAACTGATAACCAGTCCTCTCACAGCCAGTCTGTTTTATCAATAGATTCAGCTCTGTGATCAGTTTCTCTGGAATGTTGTCATGAATTGAAATGGATGCCCAAAAATTCTAGACCTTGGTGCTGTGGAAATGGCTCAGTGGTAAGAGCAGCTGCTGTGCAGCCAATGAGGATCTAAGTTCAGATCTCCAGCACCAAAAGAAAAATCTGAACGTGGCTGTCCATGCCTCTAACTTCAGAAATGGAGGCGAGAAGATGGGAAGGGATAGGAGGAACTCCAGGACTTGTYGGTCATCAGCCTAGCCAAGGGCAGCAAACTCTAGGTTCTGTGAGAGACCCTTTCCCAAGGAATAGGGTGGGAATGATAGAGCACCATATCCGCACACACACTCACCGGTCCCCATGCCCAAACACAAATGTTCCAGAGTCAACTGCTGCTTACTCCAATCCATTTGCCTCAGGGACATTCGAAGGAGGTCTGACAAGCAAAGGGATGTTTGAAGACAAGACAGCAGACACAGATCCTGCTGCAGGAGCCTGTGTGGGCAGCTGGATAAGCCAGCCTGGCTTGACAACGCATTCTTAATGTGCTGTGTGCCCCCCTCCCCCCACCATGCTCTCTTCATTTGATTCACCTCAGTTGCCACAGACTCAGCCTTGGTAGATAAAAGGGCCTCCCTTCTTCGATGCACCATTCACTGGCCCGTGGAAATGGACCATTTTCACAAACTGCTAATTCTGAAAGCCTTCAGTGGACAGAGCCAGGGGAAGGGAAAGAATATACAGTTTAAAGGCATGCTCTGAATTTGCTAATAGGCAGCCACAGTCCTTTTGGAACTGAAATAGAATTTTTGATGAAGTACCTTGTGGCAAATTTGAAATATTAGCCTGGGGGCCCCAACAAGACATAATTCACTCCACTGGTGAGAACAAATCTCATTTCCACATCCATTCCTCTAAACTCATTACTGACCCAGGGGAAAATGCTAGCCTACAGCAAGTTTTAATAAAGACACTGGTGGGCCTGTTGCTATATTACTAAATGCAATCATAAGAAACAAGCCACTTGGTGACAATGGACCCCTGGACCAATGGAGTCCCAAGAAGGCAGCTTCTAGAAGACTTAATAGTCCACCCAGAGCAGAACACAACATCTGAGAAAGATCCCATTATTTTATGYAGTACTTGTTGAAAAAAAATACAAAGCCTGGCTCAAAGAGACTGTCCGATTGCCTGTAAGTAAACTACTGAGAATAATTTAGTACACATTCAGTTTGGGTTTTAAAGGTATAAAATACAGAGTCAGTATCATTAGTAAAATTAAACAAAAAATAATGACTTTGAGGTCAGAAAGTTCTAGATTCAAATGTAAGATCTAGGATTAATTTTATTATCTCCTTTTGGATGCTATGTGCCTTACCTACATAAATCATCTGTGGAAGTAGCCAATATTGTTACTGCCTTGTTATGTCCTCTAATGTCATGTCATATAATAATTCTCAACAAACACATATAATCAAGAATGTGTGGCTCTTCTGGTATGTTCTGAATGTAAAGATAGATAATATATATAAAACCTTTAGCATGTTTCTGGCATAATATAGTTCCATTCATGTATGGAGTAAATGAATTCCTGGTATCTGCCCTGATCAAAGGTTCTACCATGGGATAAGAATGTGTGGTTCTGTAGGACGACCTTGTCTAGGGAGATCAAGGACAGGATACAAGAAGGGAATGGCCAGGAGGGGCACAATTCCTGCTCATTGTGCAAGCTGGTTCATAGGAATGACTGCACACCAATTGCAGCAGGTCAGCAACTGGGTGTTACCCAGTCCTCAGCCTTAAGAAGCACACTAGAAGTTTCCTCTGGATTTCTGTAGAGTGCTTGAGCTGTTAGAGTCAAATTAAAACCTGACACATGTGTCTAGCAGATGTACTGACTAGCTATTTGGAGAGAAAGCCACACGTGCCCATAGAAGCAATGTGTTCTGACTTGCTAAACGAGGGGTTTCTCCTAACTTCCCACTGCATCTGAACTGTCTCCCTCTTCCTCCTGGCCATATTTTCCCTAATATTCTCTGGCAGTAGGATGGCTCTCCTACTGTCTTCTGAGATTTCCAGTGAAGAAGTCCGTCCACATGGGAGAATTGTGATGAAGAGGGAATACATCATTATGCATGCATATAAAAAGGGGTGTCAGTTCCAGTAGGTAGTATCAAATACCTGGCATGAAGCATCTTAAGGGAGGACTTCTATTGGCTCCAAATTGGAGGAAGCACTCACAGCCCAACAGGTTGGGGAAGCATGGCAGCAGGGACACTAGCCAGCTGGTCTCATCGTTGTTTTTGTTTTTTTTTTTTTGTTTGTTTGTTTTTTTTATCAGGAAGCCAAGCAAGGACAGGAAGTGGGTCAGTCTATCAAACCTCAAGGATTGTCCCCAGTGACTTACTTCCTCCAGCGAGGCTCCTCCTAAAAAGTCACAGCCTTCTAAAATAGTATCACCAGCTGGGGATGAAGTACTCAAATACACAAACCAGTGGAGGACATTTCACATATAACGCCCTAACAAGAGGGGAGGAAGAGCTTCTGGGGCAGATGGTTGCCCACACTGAGCAAATGGAAAAAGAGAGATCTTCAAGTTGAACAAGTAAGTAATCTTGGGCATATGTTGTAGCTAAAGTCGAAATAGGCATGCAAATGATACCCGGAGATGGAACAATTAGTGAATTAATTGTGGCTGTGTTTAGAATTTTATTGTCAGTGTCGATTATTTATTGGGTTGAATTAAAATCCCTTGTCATCGTTAATGATTGTCACCGAATGACAGCATATGTGGATTTCCACAAGTAGTTTAGTGACTTCCAAGGACAGCTCAAACCTTCATATGAAGAAGATAGTGACAATCACCAAGAACCACACACTTCCAGAAGCCAAATGGTCCCTTTACTTTTGAATAAGAAGGATTACTGTTGCTTTTGTCATGCTTCAGGTCTGAACCTTTGTCCTTTTGGCACATCAAACCAATATGTCTTCATCTTTGAAGAGGACATGATATCTAGGTTTGCCAGAAGAGGATACGTTAGAAAAAAAACCTCCTTTCCTGCGTATCCATAGATAATCAAACCTACTTTACAACTGCCTCTCCTCCTCTGTCCTTATTGCCTTTCTCAAGCCATCCTCACACAAGCAGGCACACCCAGGCAGTGACTTGGTTTGGAAATCTATAGACAAGTACATGCYGAGAAATCTGCTTCTCCGTGATTGTTTATTTCTGCCATATGCATCTTTTGGAAAAAGGAGCACCATTTTTTCCCTGTTGGTTTCTTTCAGCTGTTCTCAGGCTTGCACCCTGAGAATAGCCCAGTTTTAACTTGTACACTCTTGTAGGAGCGGCCAGAGAGCAGGGGCAGGCCTGGAGCTTAACCACACACCTGGAGTTTCTACAAAGCAAGGGAACAAAGGGGCCATATGGAGCCATTTTTTTCCTCCTGGCTGAAACACTGTGTAAATAGGAGAAGTGAAAGAGAAGACATTGCAGGAAGACCCAAAACAGAACCATGGGGAAGTCTGCTTTTCACTCTTTGCTATTACTCTTGGAGACAGGCCACTGTCTACCTATAAACCAAGAGACTCTAGTCAGATTTGTCCTTCCAAATCCTCCTGAAAGGSTAGACCTGAAGCAGTCATGGTTTCCTTTTCCTTTTGAAGAAGATATCTTGTGTTTCTTTAAATGAAAAGTTTCTGCAGCGCATCTTATTTTAGAATCTCTAACTTTATCATCCAGTTCYCCTCAACCCTTTTCCTTAAATTAGAGCTGTTGGCTAATTGTGTTTTGGGGGTTGTTTTTTGTTTTGTTTTGTTTTCTTGGTTTTTATTTTTTCTTTCCTGGCCCCATTTAGGTTGGCCTTGAAAGTAATATGCTAAAGGTGATGACTGAGTCAAGAACAAGAGTCTTGAGTCTCCACAATCCTCAGCAACACACAGATGAACTTCGGGAGGGGAATCGGGGAGGGGCTGGGGAGGAAATCTTCAGAGTGGAGAAAAGAGAAAATGACAAGAAGACTAGAGTTGCCATCTGCTGGAGGAGGGTAAGAATGACATTTGACACTCTTTACAAGAGAAAAGAGCAACTCATTAGTCCAGGTGATAAATCTCCCTAAGCTGGGTATTGCCAGCTAAGAGGGAACAATTAATGGAGATGTGCTGCTATTTCAGAATGGGAGTACAGGGATATGTAGACAGTATATGGGATGCAATAGTATCCCCTCTGCCTTTGTTTGAACCCCATTATAGTCTTTAAAGGGATGATAGTTATTGCATTCTGCCCCTTCAAATGCCAACATGATCCTTCAATGTCTTTTTTTTTATTTTACCATCAGACTTTTGAAAATGTGGTTTCTTCTATAAGAATACTTAGTTAGAGCGTGAAGGGTTTTCTTTCTGCTTACATAACAACCAAATTAAAACAAAAAAGTAAGAAGTCCAGTTAGGCTCAATAGAAAGAGCAACGAGCTGACAGTTGTAGGCCTTCTCAATGGATAATCTCAATTTGCCCACCAGTTTGAAGTGACACCATAAGCCGATTGCTGTTACCCCTCTGGGTGTTGATATTTCAAAGCTGTAAAATTATATGTGCTACGGAGGATGGGCTGCAGAGTCTAAATCATCTCGAAGGTCTTTTTAGCTCTCCAATTCTGTGAATCTATAAGCATTTCCAACTTATGTAGCACGTAGAACATGAATATTCAAGCTAAATTTTCATCATTGCTTACACAGAATTCAGCAAAACTGTCTAATGGCCTGATTGATCAGCCACTACCATCTTCTTTGCCCGCAAAGGGGGAAAAAGAGTTTTACCCCTCCTCATGATGTTGAGAAAATCCCAGTTATTTAAATCTTATTTCTCTGATGTTGGTTTTTGTCACAGTTGCTGACATACCCTAACTCTGTGATCAGGAAAGAGAAGAAATGGATTTAAGAATCATGCCACAGCTGCCAGTGACCTCTAAGACGAGAAGGAGATCTGAAGCTAAGGATTCCATCCATGCTGGAGTAACCAGTTATATGGCCAAATGCATGAGATAATTCAATTGGCAAATTCTGCTTTAACTGAAATGAACCCGTCTGTCTTTCTGAGGTTCTAAATCTTGCATATTCACTGCATCTAAATCAGACACCCGTTTGTTCATGTATTCATTTGGAAATATGTAGAATGAACATATTTCATTGTTGCTGTTTGAGACAGGTTCTCACTACATAGCTCTGGCTCTCCTGGAACTTGCTATATAGACCAGGTTGGCCTCATATTTAGCRATTCATCCTCCTCTGCTGAAGTTCAGATTAAACCATCATTCCTGGTTTAATGAATATATTTTCAGTGCTTGCTTTCATCCAGGTAGAATTGAACACCTGAGTTCTCCTGAAATTTCAATTATGGCTGGAGATGAGAGAAGCCTATATACGCAGAAAAACTGTAGCCAGTAGYATCATGTGCCAGGACAGACCATTAAAGCCTGGGTATTATTAYAACGTAAAGCCTTCTGTGGACCGAGAGTTCTGACCTGAAACTGAGCCAAGGAGATAGCATAGTAGGTACTTTTTTCATTCCAAAAGCAACCCAAAGAAGGAAGGCTTTCTTTAGGCTCAGAGGAAAGAAAAATGCTGTGCATTGTGTTTGGGAGAGGCTGGGACTTGGGGCAACTGGTCACATTGTATCCACAATATGGAAAGAGAGAAGGACCAGAGTGTTCAGCTTACTTTCTATTTTTCTGTTTAGTCCAAGACYCGCCTTCTTCCCCCACGCCCCCACCAGCATGGAAAGGATTTGTTCACATTTAAAGTGAACCTTCCTACCTCAGTTAACCCAATCTAGAACACCTCTAACAGATACATCCAAAGATTTGTTTCCTAGGTGATGCTAAATCCTGTCAAGATGACTATGCAAAACTGAGGGAAGGCTATTGACAATACAGGTTGGTCCTGAAGCAGGAGGTCAAAGGAAGGGATGCTGGAAGAAAAGCACATAGGAGGGCTAACAATGGCAAATGAGAGCCAAGGTGTGAGAGAGGCCCAGACCAGATGCAGTTCCAAGCATTCTGCTAAACAGCCTTCATGAAGATTACTCTTCCCACCTCCACAGGTCACTATGTTTGCTTTTTCTTTTAACTTTTCCTTACTCTTGGGTGACCCAAAACTATGTCCACTCAAGGCTTTTTAATAAACATCTGCTGTTTGGCTGGTTGAAGAGGGCATGTGAGATCTTTACATTAGCTTATATGATAAGTAAGGGCTTAAGCAGGTAGTCATGGTTCTTAAGCCCCTAGCCTTTCACTTCAAATCCGTGGAAAAGCCTAGGAAGGGTATGCCCTGAGGAGGCAGGAGAAAGCTCAYATCCTGYTGTGCCACTGTGATCTGTTACAATGCCCCCTCTTCCACAGGAGCAGCCCATGAAGACTGGCAGGAGAACACTCATTGAGAACATACCAATTGCCTACCTAGTGAGGCTCTGCAACTATTTGTAGGTACACAGCAGCTGGCTTTAATTGAAACTGGAAGAGGTGACTCTGTAAAGTTTGTACTGTTTGTGCAACAAACACGATCTTTCTCTAATACACCAGTTCAAATAATAAGGGGGGAATTAATTCAGACAGGTAGTTTGGCTTTTTTTTTTCATTGATACAATTCCCCCACCCCCAGCTTTCCTGCTTTTCTTCTGACTTGAGGCTGTTCTTCCATTAAAGTTTCAAGGGAAGACCATACAATAAGGAGATTATTAAACATTATTAAAAGTGGAGCATCACTCATGTTCACTACGAGTTATCTGACTTATTTCACATCCCTGAGATCCCCTCACATTCATGTGTCCACGAGAYTAGGAGTCAGCTGAGAGYCATCTTCCTCCTTCAACAGTACCCACAGTGGTGTAGAGATCCTCTAAGTATGGCAAGAAGGAGCTGACAGGTGGCAGGAGTTATGCAGCCCTGTTGGTCTCCATGATGCTACTTGAATACTTGAATTCTCTCAGATGGAAAGGAGAAAGCAGGARAAAAGAGTAGATCTGGAAGAATGAGGGAAAGGGAGAAGGAGGGAGCTCAGGAGGTATGGTGAAAGAAAAGAGTTGAATTGAGATACTGTGAATGACTCCCCGCCCCCCGGGGAAAACCCMCMCACACACATTTATTAATCTTTGCAATAATTCCCATGTCTAGATATTCTATGTTCAGAGACTATTCCAGGCCCTTCGTCAGATCYGCCAGGAGCAGGTTGAGGTACAATGGAGTTAAAGCTCTCCAGGGATAACAATGCTCTTTGAGGTCAGATTAGAGAACTGTGAAGCTGTGCATGAAGAAGATCTGAACCTCGGTTCAGGGATGAAGACAAAGGTGGTTGTCTGTCAGCGCTGACGCACCCCACCCAGATCCTCCTCAGGGCTTGGCACCCACTGTGAGGTCCACTCTGCATGCTGCTCTTGTAGAGGACTCATGTTCCTTCACGACACCCACATCCACTCACAATYGCTTGTGATCCTGGCCCTTGAAGGAGCTGATTCCACTCGTGTCCATGCACATAATTAAAAATAAAATAAAACTTAAAATAAGAATCAGAATTCTACTAAAACACCACGTACTCCATCTACAGTGCTCAAATTACCGGCAYTTCACAGCTGCTTGAAAAGGCAGGGGACTATAGGAGGAACACAGAGGAAGGGGAAAGTCTCCTCCTAGGGCCAGGAATAAGTCTGGCCAGACCGCTCTCTTGTGCATTTGCAGACCTCTCTCTTGAGTGTTGCAAGGTAGCTAAGACTGTTTTTGGAATTTGGCCCCTGGTTGGCAGGAGACTTCCTCTCACATGCTGGAGACTAGCAAAAGTAGCAGGCTTTTTGGAAAATGGACAAGACAACCCTGGCATCCATCTCCACAAATCTCCTTTTCTGATTGTCATGGTAACACAGGCAGGCAGGCAGGCAGGGAAGCAGGCAGGCAGGATAGCCGCTGGGGCTGCTTGTCTGAGCCCAGGCCAGGCTGCCACGTGGGTTCAGTGGTGCGTGGTCTCGAATTAAGGGAGCCTGTGGGCGACAGTCAGCCACCGTGGGGTGTACAGTTGCCCATGCCAGGGAATTAATGCTTCTGTGGATTCTATGTACGTGGGCTCGAACTCTGTGTTACTATGACAATGACAATCGGGTCCTCCCTCAGAGAAGTGCTGCGTCACTCATATTCTGGAATGCACCCTTAGACCCATGCATGGCTCTGTTCTAAGGCCTCAGAGAATGAATGCTTAGGAACGCTTAATATTGGACATTATATTGACAGTGACCTACACTGAGTCCTTTAGTGGCCTCACCTAGTAAGAACCTTGTCAAAGGACAGAAAGAAGGGAATTAAGCCTGCTTATCAGATGGTAATTAATTTCTTCTCTAGAAATAAGAAAATAGAATTAGGCTCTGTGAAATCCAGTTTATACTATAAAAGTCTTAACTTCATTTTTAAAAAAATGCATGCACATTTTTTAACCTGCTAAGAGCGTACTCTACCTACGCACGGTAATGGATTTCATTATAACGTCTTCATACGTGCATGTAAAGTATCTTAGTCATATTCGTGCCTCTTTACCTCTCATGTTCTTCCTTTTATGAGATAAGTTCACATGTRTTTCAGGCTGATCTCGAACTCCCTATCTAAGCAAAGGTATCCATTAACTCTTTAAAAATATGTTATTATTTGATGTATACTGGGCATTTTGCCTTTCTGTATCTTTGTGCRCCACATGTATGGCACCTGAGGTGGGCAGAAGAGAAAGCAGGTCAGATGCCATGGACCTGGGAACTTCAGACAGTTACGTGTGCTCAGTCAAAGCAGAGTCCTCTGAAAGAGCAGCAGCTGGTGCTCCTTACCACTGAGCCATCCTTCCAGCCTTGATATCTTCCTGCTCCCACCTCGAAAGCACTGGGATTCCACAGGTGTACCACTATACCTGGCTTATACAGTGCTGGGCAATAAACACAGTGTCTTGTATACCCTAAGCAAGCACTCCTCTCCCAACTCAGAAGTAACATAGTCCCTCGCTTGCACCCACACTTAAAATTGTGTTTCTTTTGTGCTGTTGCTTCCTACGAGAGGGGAATAGCCATTATTCTCTAAAGACCATCCACTTTAAGAAGTAAAATGAAATATAGAACATCTTCAGAAATGCTATAGCTTTTCTTAGAATATAGATCAGCTCTCATGCCAGAGGTAACCTTGCAAAGCATGTTAGGAGAAATAAGGTATTGATTAAATACAGTCAGAGTAAAGACTAAGCTTACATTAGTATTTCCCACCAGCGGAGATGCCACACTTTATCATTCGTCTGTGTGCATACACACAGTGGCAAAACCACGATTAACTTGGCTTAGAATAGAAAAATTTCTGATAGATTGTAAACACAGGTTCATCATATGCTTACAAAATGACTGATGCCACACCATTTCCTAGTTAATTTGCATGCACTGTAAGATGTCACTATACATCACAGGATCTGTTAGAATATGCTGCTTATAAAACAAATACTTGGG